>OVAN01001823.1:0-37645 GCA_900406275.1 Anastatica hierochuntica
CGATCTTGGACGTTGATTTCGAGATGACCATTTTTGACACCAACAGAATTCGCTCATCGTATTCGGTTATCTTTGATATCAATAAAGGATCGTTTACATCTTTTTTTCTTGTTCTCTCTCATTCAAAGAATCATCCAAAAAATTCATAAACAAAAGGTAGGAAATTTAAACTAATAAGTTAATATTTTGAAAAGTCTAAGCGCAAGCTTTCATATTTTAACCTCTTTACGCCTTTAATCTTAAAATATGGAAACTTGATAGGAAAGTGAATAAGTCGGCCAAAAAATCATAAAAGAAAGACTAAAATTGGAATAGAACAACTTGGTTAACGATGTTTTGGAGATCAGGTTAACAATTGTAGATTTTAACGGTTTTGAGGAAAAATGAGTGTCGATGAGATCATAGAAGAATAGAAGACATTATTCTTCGATGGACATGGAACTACTGCAAATCTGTTGACATGATGTACAAATCTGTAAATATGATAAGTCCTAGTTATATCGGCCTCCTTCACCGAAGAAATCGCCTTCTTAAATGCCACTCTTTCTCAAGGAAAATCAACAAAACTCTCCAGATCCATCACCAACCTAGCAAGGTTTACATTTATCGGCGACGTGTGTGAGTGTGCANACAATGATGGCAAGATAGCTCAAGCTCAACCTATCATCAGGCTCCCAAAACTCGCAGCAGCCACACGGTTCCACCAATTCATCATAGCTTAGTCCTCCCTCCACACTCGTTCCAAGCAGGACCCAAAACTCTCTCATCTCATCCGTCACCTCAACCTCAAGGTACATAACATTTTCTATGTAGTCATAGTTGAGTCATGTGATGACTTCAAACTCGTTAAGAGATAAATTGATTGTAGTTGTGCCAATGAGACTCCATATCTCATTCTTCTTATGGCAGGCCAGTTGGAATGAGAGCATATAGTGGCTCAGCCTCAATGCCCATGAGATCTTCTTCTCGTGGTATTGTAAGAAGACACCCAAACTGGAGTGCCAAATCTGGTCCCATTCGCCTGGCAGAAGTGCCACCTTTAGAGCATCGAACAACTTTGGTGTAGAGCTTAATATTTGCATGTTTTTATCAGGACACAACTCATCATCTTTTGTGAATAACCTTGGTGGGAAATCTGGCTTCTCCTCTATTGCGAGTCTCTTATCGGTTTTCTTATCTTTTTTGTTTGCCATGACATAAACCTCTTGCAACAACAAAAAAATAAAAAACACAGTTAGATGACTGAATGCAAAGCCACATATGAGACTACAAAGTGAAATCTCCCACGACATTAATGAAACTTTGATGTGAACTCTCATATGAGACTTCAACTTCAAGTCTCTATATTCTTTTTGAAGAATCAACAAACATGAACCCTAAGTGTCGGAATCCCAAATGAAAGAAAGAGTGTCGGAATCCCAGATATGCGAAACAAACACAAATAAAACTGAGAATATATGGGATTTAGTCATCGGCTTGGGGAGGAGAAGCGATTACCTTCAAAGGTGTAGGAATCCCAAATCTGCAGAGCAACAGTGTCGGAATCCCAGAAGCAACGGTGTCGGAATCCCAAATATGCAAACAAAAAAAAATTGAGAATCGAACATGCAAGAAGAATGTGTGAGGTTTTAGTCATCGGCTCTTGGAGGAGGTTCCATTACCTTCACCAGCGTCGCTATCACTAGTGTATTCCGGTGACGGAGATATCGGTTCTTTCAGAGAATCGAAGAGTCGCCTGATTTTTTTTTTTTTTTTGATAACAGAAAAAGTGAAATCTCAAAACCCTAAACTGTAAATTTTGTTAACGGTAAAAAAATATTATTTTATGGAGACTTCAATATAAAGTCTCCTATAAGACTTTATGGCGTAGTCTATATACCTTAAATTACCTTACCTGATTTATAATTTTATGCATTTTAATGAATTTTTAATTTATATACGTTAGATTTGATCACAATATATTTCTGTTCTAAAATATTCAATCAATACATTTTAATTATTTTTATATTTAAATATAATAATTATAAGACTTCATCATGAAGTCTCTTTCCTCTAAACTCTAAAATTGATTTTTTTTTGAATTTGCGCCTTTACAATTGGAATTGGCGCCTTTATCACATTTTAATTGGCGCCATCACATTTTAGTTGGCGTCTTTATCACATTTTTATTTTTATCACCATTTATTTTTGTTCTGGTCAATCAAAATGTTTTTATAATGGTAAATTACAAAATTCTGATGTTTTACCATTACACACGGTAAGACTTCAGTTTGAAGTCTCATTTGAGACATAACGGTGAAGTCTGAAGCTGTCTTTTATAATATTAAGAAGTCACTAAAATATAGTTTTAACAACCATTACACATAACTAAATCATAGTTTTAACAAGATTAAGACCAACTAAAACTCATACCACAAATGATACCAAACACATGAATAGCACAACAACACCAAAGACCATCAACTTAAACTCTTCAATTTTATTGGATCTGCAATTGCACTTCGGATTTCAGCAATATCTATTGCGAGGATCATGAGCTCATCCTCTAGTCCCTCGATCTTTTTTCTAGGATTTTCCGAAAGATTCATTTGATCATACAAGTATACAGTCCTCTCTCGCAAGTCAAGATTTTGAAACTCAAGCTTGGTTAGTTCTTCCTCTAAAGCATCGTCCTACCATTTCCAAATGTGATTTCCAGGATTCTACAAGTAAAAATTTCTGAAGAATTACATCTAAACAACTACTTCTTTCGTTTAACTCGTTATGAATAGTTGCAAACTTACTTCTTTCGTTAGGAAAGTGTATAATCATCTACCCGGATTTGTATCACTCACAGAAGTTTCGATGCACATCCTAGCCCCACAGAAACAACGAATAGGAATTCCAAAATCTTCATCTTCATCACAACAACCAGAATTGAAAGGAGCTTTTGATGATGAAATTTGTGTGTAACTTATCGACATTGTCAAAGATTAAGAGAAGAAAAAGACGAAGTAGAAGCCAGAGGATGAAGACGAAACAGAAGAAGGCGAGAGAGTTCTTGCCGTTTTGGAGAGAGATGGATTTTTGAGAAAATTGAAGAAATTTTACATTATATGTGGGGGTAAAACTAGGTTAAAAGTCACCGCCGCAATTTTGGGACTTTATTGGTAACTGTAAATATATTATTTTAAACAGATTTAAAAATATAGTCTTTCACGAGGCTTTACGACGAAGTCTCTATACCCTAAACCCTAAATTTCGGATAAATTTTCCACTTTTATGTTAAAAATCCCTAATATATACTTATGCTTTATATCATATTAGTGTAAAAAATTCAAAATGTAACAGCTAGATGCATATTCGACATTTTATAGCAAAAACATATGAATCCTAAGTGTAACCATATAGATGTATACATGTATTCCAACTCATTATCTCAACCCTAGACACATCCAAATATGATTTAACTCAAATGGTTTAGTTTTATGAAAATTTATGAAATTATATTTATAAAACTTCGGTTTTTATTGAAAATAATTTATCTATAAAAAATCTCGAACAATTTTTTTTAAAAAAATTTAAATAGATTTAGTTACGGTTTGAGACTTCGTCGTAAAGTCTCTATACCCTAAATGGGAGACTTCACGATGAAGTCTAGTACGAGACTTTGTGAGAAAGTCTCCTGCCGTGCTGATGTCAAAACGGTAATTGTCGATTTCATTTTTTTTTGCAAAAAAGGTGTCAGGCGTAATTTCCTTGCCCTTTGGATCTACTTTTGCATTTGATTCAAATTGGAGTCTAGTTTTGCATTCAGATCATTTTTGGAGTCTAGTTTTAGCAATTCCTCCATTTTAAAATATGAAACTATTTATTAAATTTATATGTCCGCATACGAACAAACCAACTAGTTGATTAATTCCATTAAAAATAAAAATAAATCTCAAAAAATAAAAGTTTAGTCATAAGTACATTACTGTACTAATAATATATGAAATGATTCTTGGATGAATAAAAAATTATATAACAAAATTGTTTATTTATATTACATGCAATTCAAAATAATTAATAGCAGGTTTTTAATTAAATTTTTAATCATAAAAATTAGATATCTAATAACACGTTACATAAATTATAGTTTCAAAATATAAATTTACAATAATACTTTTTACACATGCATATGTTCTGCATACCACACTGACCTTATCTATTAACCAATAAGGGAAACCAGATTTGTTTATATAATTAGAATAATATACCTACTAATAATTCCAGCTAGAAGAATATACCTTTTGCCACCTTGTCAAAATGCTTTACACATTCTTCTTCTTCTTCTTCTTTGTATTTTCTCTTTACGAGGTCAACGACAATGGCAGATCCACAAAGAAGAATCAAACTCCGTGATGGTAGATACTTGGCTTACAAGGAAAGAGGTGTTCCCAAGCATGATGCCAAGTTCACCATCGTTCTTGTTCATGGATTCGGTAGCTCCAAAGACATGATTTTCAATGTCTCACAAGTATACACTTATCCTTTTTTCCCCCTTGTTTGTCTCTATTTTTTTTATTGTGTTTCCCCTTTTTCGGAGTCATTGATCCAAATTTTCTACTTAAGCCTTGAGCTCTAAATTATGTGCTTTTAAATTAACTCTACAGTTCACTAGAAAACCAATAACTCACCAAGTGTTGCTGTCTTCAACTTGTCTTGAATTGTTAAAACAAAAATGGTAAAGTGAATTTTGCAACTAAAGCAAAACAATAAACGTTGTGGGTTTTGTGAAATGGAGAAAAAAAAGAGAGGATTGATTTAGTCCAATACAAGATCCAAGAAACTGACTTTTGGAGACTTTTGTAATTGTATGTGGAGTGGTGGGAAGGCTAACGACGCTTGTTTTAGTTATAACCTCAGGAGTTTGTGGAAAAAAATGGGATATACTTTGTGCTATACGATCGAGCTGGTTACGGAGAGAGCGACCCAAATTCGAAACGTTCATTGAAGAGCGAAGCCTACGATGTTGAAGAGCTTGCGGATTGTTTACAGATCGGATCCAGGTTTTATTTGATCGGAATCTCAATGGGTTCATACACCGTTTGGAGTTGCCTCAAACATATTCCTCAAAGGTAATAAAAAGACAAATCAATTTGAATAACTTATTATAAAATGTTTTCCAAACAAATTTGCTTCAATATCGGATAGAATCACAAAATTGCCAGAGAGCCACGTTCTAATTCCCATCGTGGGGTCTATATGTTTTTAATCTTTTATTGGCACTTGACAACAATCTCACAACCATGAATTTGATTGCTCTTAATTTTTAAAAAGAAATTTCTTTCAATTTTTTTTTGTTTTTGGAATTCAAATTGATTATAAGTTGTATTAGAAAATTATATTTGGAGTTAAAAACCCAAGAGAAAAAGTTGTGGTTAATATGTGCTCTTCATTGTCACTGTGACACTACAATTTACCAAACAACTAACCGGTCTCACTGGACACATTAATATGTTGATCAGTATAGCAAGGTCGGTTTAATATATGATCCAATTCAATCTTTAGCAAAAAATTAAAAGTAAACAATTATACATTGTAATGAAACTTAACAGGCTAGCAGGAGTGGCGATGGTGGCTCCGGTGGTGAATTACAGGTGGTCATCGATTCCAAAGAGTCTGATGAAAAACGATTACAGAAGGGAAGTGGTGAAATGGTCATTCTGGATCGCTAAATATTTTCCAGGACTTCTTCATTGGTATGTGACACAAGACGTGTTTCCTACAACTTCTATGCTTGAGAAAAACCCTCTTTACTTCAACGACCAAGACATGGAAGTCCTCAAGCACACCAAAGGCTTCCCAATGCTCACTAAGGTAATTTTACTCAAACCAACCACACACTTCCATTTTAAGACTAATCTCTGTAAGCTTTATCCCATATATGTATACTCTCTTCATTTTAACTAGTATCTTACTACTAAATTATCAAACAAATGTCGTTGATCTAAGAGACCGAAGCCATGTATTTTAATTCCTAATGTTACATGTGGTCATTGGATAAGATTTGCATCTCACAGTCTCCACCTGATTTTTCTTTTAATGAAATAGACATGTAGTTTGACCCAAAAAAAAATAGACATGTAGAATTAAAATAATGGTAGCTTTTAAAAATTTTCCAAATTATTTATCAATGCCGTTTTACTTCTTTTTTTCTCCAATATTGTAGTTTTAGCTTACAAATGAAAATCTGACATTAGATCAGAACTTGATATATTACCAAAAAAACGTGGTGGGTGGACTAGTAAAGTTTAAAGATACTCATGGATGTATGTATTGCAATCTGCAGGAGAGATTACGAGAACGCGGCATTTTCGAAGCGCTTAGAAGCGATTTTATGGTGGCATTCGGTGACTGGGACTTCGACCCAGCAAAACTACCAGACCCATATCCGTCTTCATCAGTTCATATATGGCATGGCTATGAAGACAAAGTAATGCCGTTTCAGCTGCAGCGATGCTTGTGTGGTCAGCTTCCATGGATCAAGTACCACGAGGTCCCTAAAGGAGGCCACTTGATCGTGCACTATGAAGGCGTTTGCGATGCCATCTTGAAATCGCTTCTTCTAGGAGAAGATCTTCCAGTTTACAGACCTAAAGCTGTGCTCATTGAACCTTAGAACACAAGAATTATGCCCCATCACCTGTTCCTTGTTTCTTTCTTTATTCTTTCTATTTTGATTTATAAGAATCGAATGTATGTTTGTGGGGGGGGGGGGGGTTNTTAGGAAATTGGTTCGATTGTTTTTCTGACAAATTATAAAAGAATGATTTTATTGAATGATTTGTGATGCTAAAAACTATACATTGATGCCTATAGAAAATAGTTGTGTCTATCTAAAGGAAAGTTAACATTAAATAATGTGTGTATTCCTAAAATATATGATTATGTAATCATCCGTAATACTCCATTAAGTTGGAACATGCAAATTTCGAATGTCCAACTTGAGTAGAAATGCATCAAATTCCTTTCGTTCCAAAGTCTTGGTTAAGATATCCGCGAGCTGATCCTTGGTAGAAACATGTGTTGCTTTAATGGTTCCATCGAGAATTTTATCGCGTACAAAGTGACATTCTACCTCGATGTACTTTGTCCATTCATGAAAAATTTGATTAGAACTAACATGAAGAGTAGCTTGACTGCCACACTTGGTTGTCACAGGCTCAGAATGATCAATCACAATCTCAAATAAGAGTGACCTGAGCCAACGTAGTTCTTTGGCGATAGCTCCCATAGCATGATATTCTGTTTCTGTAGAGGAACAAGAAATTGTGCCTTGCTTCTTGGTCTTCCATGAAATCGGTGAACCTCCAAATTGAACTATCAATCCAGACAAAGATTACCGAGAAAGTGGAAAACTTGCCCAATCTGAGTCACACCATTCTGTGAGATGCAGAGGTGTGGCAGCCCTTAGTAGTATCCCTTGTCCAATAGTCCCTTTTAAATATCTAACCACTTTTAAAGCAGCAAACCAGTGATCTTCTCGTGGTTTTTGCATGAACTGAGACAAAGTGTGGATTACATATGATAAATCTGGCCGTGTAGATGCAAGATAGACAAATCGACCTAGGAGACGACGATATTCAACCAGATCTGGTAAAAACGAATTGTCGGAGAGAGTTAAGCGATGATTTTTGTCGATGGGAAAGCTTGCAGGCTTGCATCCTAACATACCAACCTCATCCAAGATTTCCATAGTACACTTGCGTTGACAAAGATAAATTCTTGTAAAGTTTCTTACTGTCTCTAAACCGAGAAAATACTAGGCAATGTCAAGATCTTTCATATGGAAACATGTGGATAAGTAGTCTTTGAACTCTTATATGGTTGATGACGAATTACAAAAATAATAAGATCGCCAACGTATACCAGAATATGAATATGAATCCCACCATGATTGAATATGAAGAGAGAGTAATCTGACCGGGTTCGTTTGAAACCATACTTTTGAAGTGCATCAGCTAGTTTAGCAAACCAACACCTTGGAGATTGTTTAAGACCATAAATTGACTTCTTAAGGCGAAAAACACGAGTATCACCAGTCGGGAAAAACCGAGCGGTGGCTTCATATATATCTATTTTTCAAGAGTGAAGAAAGGCATTATGTACATTCATCTGATGTGTCTCATAGTTCTTTTTGGCTGCCACATCCTTTACCAAGCGTACATGAGCAAAAGTCACTGTGTAGTCAAGCTCTTCTTCTTGATGATTTTCGAGAGCCACCAAATGTGCTTTATAACGCTCAAGGGAACCATCTGACTTGAGCTTGCTACGAAGTACCCAATGACTCCCAATAAGTTTCTGGTTAGGAGGAAGATCAACAAGATACCATTTGTCTGCTTCTTCAAGAGAAACGGCCTATGTTTGAGCAGAATCTCGCCATTCTTTAATAGTCAGCTTCTTTGAAAGAACGAAGCTCAACAACAACGGTTAATGCGACGAGGTAACTGCAATATGCATTAGAAAATCGATCACATAAGACGTTGTTTGAGAGAGGATTTTCAATACTTGAGGAATACTGTGGAGTGGGTGATGTCGTTGAAGTAGAGAGTGTAGAAGAGGAGATTGATCGAGAATATAGTCTTTAAATCGAGATGGCAAAGTAGAAATTTTATGGTTGCGTAGAGGTTGATCAATCGAATGAGCAAAAGTGTGATTATCTGTAGGTGAGACATGAACTAGCGAATCATCCACAACACCTGTAGTAGTAACTGCCGGAGCAGCGATATCATAAGCGATTGGAACAACTGCATCAGGAACGACTGTAACATAGGTAGAAGACACAATCATGTGTTCTGTAGAAATTCAGGAGGAATCTATAACAAGCGGGAGAGGTGATGTTTGGATTGGATAAGTTGATGTAAGAAAAGTCGGAAGCATATCAATGCAACCAAAAGATGATGATGAACATTACCACTGTGAGGAAAGTCAGTCTCGGAGAAGATGACATCACGAGAGACAAAGAAGGTTTGTGTATCCAAATCATAAAGACGCCAACCTTGTTTGCCATAAGGATAGTCCACAAAAACGCATCGACGACTACGAGATTCGAATTTATCTCCTTTATGATTGAGATTATGAGCGTGAGCAAGAAAACCGAACACGCACAAGTGTTATTAGGACGGAGCATGACCGTAAAGAATTTCGAGTGGAGTACGTCCGTTGAGAACTTGAGAAGGTGTGCGATTAATCAAATATGTCATGGTAAGTACACATTTACCCCAACATTCAATAGGCAAGTTTCCTTGAAACTGAAAAGCTCGAGCCACCTCGAGAATATAACAGTGTTTACGCTAAACTCGACAGTTTTGTTGTGGTGTATGAATGCATGAAGTTTGATGAATGATACCTTGCTCTTGAAAGTATCTACTCATGCATAGAAATTTGGTTTCGTTATTGTTATGAATCGTTTTCACTTTTCTAGAGAAGTGACGTTCAACCATTGCGAGAAAATTCTGAAGATGTGTTGTGATAGAAGATTTGTTAGGCATGAGATATAACCAAACAACATGAGAACAATCATCCACAATTGTCAAAAATATATTTGGAGCCACAGAGAGCGAAAGTACGGTATGGTCCCCATAAATCGCAATGAATTAAATCAAATATCTCTTGTACATTATTCAAAGAATCTGAAAAGCTTTGTCGTGTTTGCTTAGCTCAAAAACAAATACCACAATTTTTATTCAAAAAATCACTACTACTATTATGAGAAAAATCACGAACACCCAATATAAGATGAAGAACCCGTGAAGAAGGATGTCCAAAACGTGTATGCCACAAGGTGATGTCTTCACGAATACTCGTCTGGTTTGATTCAACTTCGTCAAGTCTTCCTCTCCTTCTTGATTACCCGCTCCAATCAGCATCCTAGAACTGCGATCCTGTAAGTGTAATAACCGGTCAGTCACTTTTCCCACAAGATAATTATCGGTGACCAACTGTCCAAGAGAAATAAAATTTGTGTGAAATCCAGAAACTAAGTAAACATTCTTCAAACACAAATGAGATATTAAATGGATAGTGCCATGTCTAAAAGACAAATTATCACCCGTAGGTAGGCAAACTGACACATGTAAGATCGAATGTATATCCTCAAATAAGTCTTCTCGTCCTGTCATATTATGAGTCGCGCCTGTATCCAAAATCCAATTTAGATCATTTTTCTTACCACTCAAATGGTAGTGTTAGGAGTGCTGAAAACTCTCTAAATTGTACGCCATTGTTCTTCGGATATGCCACTTAAACTATGTTTGTCTGCATCAATCAGAGGTGGATTTGAACATGTGGCAATTGTATTAGCTGAAATGATTTGAGTGCTATTAGTTCAGGGTTGAAAGCCTTTTCAACGTCTGCGTGAAGTTCCACGAGTATAAGATTTGGTATAAGTGTCCCACCATTCCGGATAGCCAACAATCTTGAAACATGAAGTGACTTCATGTCCGGAACGTCCACAACCAGTACACATTCAAGATGGATCATGATTTCCTGGTCCGAATCGTGAAGATGAATTCATGTGAGAAAGAGATCCTGATTTTTGTATGTCACGAGTCATCACAGACCGTCCTGGTCTATTTATTTGAGAAGTAAAGCTCATGGCTTCAACCTCTTTTGGTACGCTGGAATTAATCATTTCATTTTGAAGAATTTTCAAATACACTGTATCGAGATCTGGAAGTGGTGCAAGAGCACATATCTGAGATTTCACAACACCATGAACGACCTCATCAAGCCCAAACAAGAAGTCATGAACCTTCAAGATATCCGATTCTTTTTCACGAGCAGTGTTGAGATCACAGGTACATTGCCCACAAGAACACTGTTTTTTGATGGTACACTCTGCAATCCCATCCCATAATTTTGTCAATTGACCAAAATAGTTCTCAATTGAAGCACCATTTTGTTTACATGTCGCAAGAGCGTTGCAAAATTGCTGCAAACGAGCATCAATGTGCTTAATGTTTTACCCCAAGAAATAGCACAACGCTGCAAGTGCACATCGGTTGTGGTAGTACTTAGGGATCAAATCCTCAAGGTCAAGAACCACACTACGAGTTTATGAGAATCAAATTAAGCTAAAGCAAAATAATAAGGTTTTGTTTTTGGGAATTGTGAGGCACGAAAATAATGACTTAAGACACTTAAACAACAGGTAATCAATAACACAATATCAATTGAGAAAAGCATTGGGAATCGGGGAAATGTCAGGTTATCATGGATTGAATAAAACGGATAAATAGATCGATACATTCAATAGGTTTGTCCTAGCACTCAAATCATGAAAGGATAATTAATCTACTTCCGTAGTATCAGTTTTCAATGCTTAACAACCTAAGTTCTTCAACTCCCGTTGGTAATCAAGTAAATAAACACGCATAAAGTTCAAAATTTAGAAGTTCACAAAATCTCGGTAAAATCACTCCCGTGAGAACCAAGATTTTGCTCATCCAGAATATTCAAGGAAATTGAACAACACTTTCAGTGAGTAAATAAATCCTAAATGACAGTATTTAAATGGTCAATCGAGCTACAATCATCAAATAACAATCTAGATGAAGGACCCTAAGAAAATCTCACAACCTAACAATCAATCCATGAATCCCATTTGAAAACCCCTAAACCCAATAAGTAACTATTCAAAAATAATCATGACAGTATGTAAACATGAGGAATGATAAGTAGAAAACGTCATAGACTAAGAGTCAAGAGTTTAGAAAACTTAAGAATATCGATTACAAATTAAGATCTTCCCTTAGAAGCTTTTAGAATCCAATTCTTTTTAAGGAAAAGGTATGCCATGAGTTCTCTTCCTCCTAAGGTCTATTTTCTCTCTAAAAGTCGTAGCTCCCCTTTTAAATAAGGCTAAAAACAAGTATTTATAGTATTAGGTCAAGAAAAGTCGGTTTAGGTTAAGTTGGGGTCATAAATAGGCTGGGACCGGTTTAGAAGGTATTTTTAGCCTAGACCAGTGCAAAAATGTCCTCCAACCGATCAGGAGGTTTTTGGCTTCGGTTGGTACTTCATTTTTATCAAAACCCGGTCACAACTCACTTCTGGGCACATTCCAGTTTTAGGGCAGGCAGACCATTCGTCACAAAAACGCTAATGACTTTTGATCCACAGATCCAATTTCCTTGAAACCAACTCCATTTGAAAGCTAACTCAAAATTATAGTGTCTGTCCAAATTTCATCATAATAAATTGAGAGCAAGGCCTTATTCTTGGATGATCTTTCTGATGCATCAAAACTGTCCAGAATCTGACTTTTGCTCCAAATTGCTCCAGAATGCATTGTTCAACCTGAAATGACTCTAAACACTACAAATAAAAGAAAATTACGATTTGTGGTAAATTTTTTCACACAAAAATAAGAAAACCTATTAAAAACTATAGGAAAATTATGTAAAATATAATGTTATCAACTCCCCCGACTTAGTTTCTTGCTTGTCCTCAAGCAAAGAAAACGAAGAACATAGAAGAGATTTAAAAACATGGAAACTTACCTGAAATTTTTGAATATGTTGGTGACTTTGACTGTAGTGATGCACTAACACCAGATTTGACATTAGATAGAACCTTCAGTAATCACTACATGTCTAACAACGTCCCCGATTCAGCCACAATCAACAAGAGTGACCAAGTGGTGTGATCATGACCAACAAAGAACAAAGAAAGTCAAAAAAAATCTTGAGGAATAGCTTGTAGCCAAATAGCAAGGAGCTAGGAACAAAAAAGCTAAAGGAGAAGCTTGAACCCGAGGAGAAAGAAACCCTAAAAGAGCTTAATGATGATGAAGAAAGACTCAAAGCAAGCTATTCGACGAACCATACACTTAATTTTGGGCTTTCTTGAGTTTTCTTATCCATCTACAATGTTTGAGATTTAAGCTACTTAAGCTTTTCAGAAAGGAAGGTACTAAGACTTGTACTCTTTTCCTCTATTCGATTTTTCCCACCGAATTTTTCGAATAGAGGTTTTTAACGAGGCAAGGCCCTAGTATTATATTCAAGAGGCCCCTTGTTAATTTACAAGCCCATTTTCCTTATCAATTTCATGGCTCCTTCTCTTTGTTTTATCTCTTTAGTTTTTATTCAAATTTAGCATTTATATCGGTCTGTATTTCCTAGGCTTTGCGCATGTGCAAGCCTTTATTATTTTATGCTCTCTCTCTCTCTCTCTCTAAAAGGGTGTACCCCTCTTGTAAGAAAATTATCTATCTTTTAATCAATAACCTCTTCAAGTATAGATCACTGATCAATCTTTCGTATCTTTTGATCTTTTACGACTTATCAAAAGGGTTTTCCGCAACCTTTTATGGCGTCATTCAATCCAACTTCTTGTGAAGATTCGTGTGTCGTCTCTGAACCAAGTTCGAAAGTCCAAGAGTATTCCATAACTCTCGGAAATTTTGCAACACTCCACTGATCGCAATCCACTCTACCTTTGAATCATCTCCATTTCACTCCTTTTCAATCCAAAGTCTTCCGTACCAACTCTAAAGCAACCAGAGACGAAGTGATGGTCTATGAGTATGATACTAATCCCCTAGGATCACATCACCCAAGATCTCCATCACCACTCCCTAGAATCTACAACGTGCGGTCTCTACGAGGGAGTATCGATCAAAGAACATATAGACTCAACTCAATCAAGATCCTAACAATTTCTAGCCCACAATCGATTCATTTCCTCTTCTTTCTTCACTTTTAAATGATTTTTAGAGGATGATTTTTCCCTACTTCTCTAGGGCATCATTTTATTTTTTCTATCAGCCTCATGAGAATCGATTTCTCCATACTTTTCTAGGGTATCATTTTATTTTTTCTATCGATCTGTTTATCTTTCTTTTAAGCACATTCAGACTTATTGGCTTTGTGATTTCAATTGGATTTGAGTCCTTTTTACTCACATCATCGCCTTACATTCAAAATTCATATATCATAAGAATTTTTTTTTAAGATTTTTATTAAAAAGGAAAGAGGGGAACTGTAGACTTAATTTTGTTAGGTCTGAAGAGGAATCTGATTCAATATATACCAAACCCCAAAAAGAGAAATTTAAGTTAATTAAATTTTGAGTGGCTAAGGATTACCCGAATAACAAGTGGTTTGATGCTTCGGTTAGGTGATCCACATGGGCTTTTTTTATTGGTAAAATTGCAGTCAAAGACTGCAGTTAAGCTCAAAGTTAAGCTCATTTATGGAATCATTTTGACTCAATTAAACGTTTTGGTTTTAAAAATTTTGAAAACGACTCAAAAAGGTGAAAAATCAAAAGAAAAAAAAGCATTAGTAACAATAAGAATCCCTCCGGACTTAACTTACATCGTCCTAGTGCAAAAATAAGGGAGAAAAGTACTAATAACTAATTTAAAAGGTAAGGAAATAGGAAAACTTAGCTGATTGGTCGAAATATTGGAGATGGACAGCCATAAGTGATTGTTCGGTAAACCGAAATGAGGTTCAATGGTCCCTTTTGGTAATCCGGGAAGAATGCTTCATCCGAAATTAAAAGCTACTGCAAAATAGCATATTTTAGTGATCAAAAAAAAGTTTAAAGGCAGGAGCTCATACCATGTTTGATTTGGTCAAGTTTGGTCTCCGAAAAGATCTGTTTGGCTCATTTTGGAGAGAAACAAGCATGTTTGTGATTCTGACCATTCCAGGGCTGGTCTTTCTTGAGAATTACCTTCTCCATATTTTAATTACTACTGAATCTTCAATTTGACAGCTTGGTTTGCTTGGCGGAGCTCGATTTCGCTTTGGCCAATCGGGTGCTCCAAGATGAAATGTTTGCGCCTCCAAAAATGTTTTGGCTATTCTTCATAAAATTCTCACTTTTTCCAAGCATCTTCAGTGGTAAGAGTTGGTTCAACTCCTAGATAAGATTTTTGAATCAACCAAATTCATCGGTTTTATGTCTTCATTGAGCCAAAGTCATCTACTCATCTCTGCTAGCCAATCTCTCACGTTTTTATGAATTTATTTGATGATCTCCAGCTAGCTTGAAATTTTGTTTGGCTTAGATTTCTCTTGAGATTCTCTGGTTGCGGTGGTTGTCCATTTGATTGCATTTTTGAGCCTTTGAATGTCGATGAAGAATGGCTATGCCATGATCGAATCTTTGTAGCTTCAAAATAATCTTTATTCTGGTCACATTACGACTTGGCCATGATTGAAACTGATGGTGTTTCTCAAAGTTCCTTTATTACCCAATTTCTTGCAATATCGTCTCCATAGCCTCGTCTTTGAGTCATAGCGTATTTTGGAGTTAATTGATGGCTCGAAATACTCCTTAGAATCTGTACTAAATGCTGGAAAAAATTAGTTAGTTTCTTACTTGACGGGAATAGTTTGGCTTGTTTACAAAAATTGGCTCGGTTTGAGAATCTTTTAAGCTCCAAGCGTGTGCTTGCATCCAGAACATCACAACCTTGAAAAACATCTTAATTTGGTGAATTTGATGTAATTTGGGTTTTGGTCCTTGAAGATTTTAATTTTGGTATTGATCCGACCAAGAAAATGCGGAAAGAGACGTTCAGAGATTGGTTTTGCTCGGCCAATAAGCGTCCGAATGTTCGGATGGTGGGTCGGCTAGGAAAAATGCATGGTTGGATGGGGGAAATGGTGGGGGAAGGGTAGTACCGGTTGGCATGAGGTGTATGACCATAGTTAGATGGCAATATCGTCGCGGCCGGTGGTGGAGACGGAAGGCCACAGATGATTGAGGCACGTGAGGGCTAGGACCAGTCGGGGGAAGAAAAGAAGAGGCAGCCGGTGCTGGAAGTTTCTTGGGCCGGTGTAGGAGCAAGGTTGAGGTAAGGAATGGAGGGAGCTGGCACCGGCCGCGTGCTCCCTGGTGGCGCACTCCGGTCTTGGGTGCTTCTCCACTCGGTCGTGGCTCATCTCATCCGTTTCTCGGTTTTTTCTCAACCTGTTCACATTTTGATCTTTTGTTTTGCATTCTAATGGGTTTTTGAATGTTCCAGGATGGTTGAATTTGCCGAAATATTCAAAGATACGATCATTTAGAAGTTTTTGAATTCTTAAAACTTCTTTTTAATCGGATTAAGAACTTGTTTGGATTATTGATCATTGCTACTCGAATCCTTAAGTTTACACGGTGAATTTTCATTCTGCCAACGTGATTCTCATCTAAAAATGAGACTCTTGGCTTAGCCAAATTCATTGGCTAACCAACAAAGACATAATGTTCGCCAAAAAATAAAATTTGAAAAATCAAAATTCTAACCGGACTGTTTTGTTTATAATAGTCACTTTACTCGGGCATATTCGATCGTTTGAGTTGATTTGCTTGGTGGGTATTTGAACTCACTATGTATCCTTTTATTAAAAAACTTGACCCTCTAGGCAACTTTTGATTTTGACCGTTCCGAAGTCGGTTTCTCTTAGAAAAATCGCATACCATATAGTGTTAGTTTATAAAAAAATGAAGTATGAGGTTTGTTTGCCTCTTTTGGTATTGTTTTAGACATCCAAGGATTCCAGAATGAATAGCTCTAAGTTTATGATCAATTGAAGGCATTTCTCAAACATATCTTCTTTGTTCTTAATGATGTCATCACTGTTCCAAGAACTTTTGATTTGAAGATTTAATTTGATTTGCGGTCCTTAACATCCTTCTCCAATCTCAAATGAATGTATGGAATGGTTCAAGAGATGGCTTAAACGATTTGGATCCGCTTTCTTGCCAAAGTTGAAAAACTGAATTTGAGGCATTTTAGCTCTAACACCGGCCGAGTGCCATTTTTCGGCAAATCCCAGTATTTTGTCAGTCGTCACCCAGTTAAACAGCTTTCAGATTCCTTTGTTGTTGTCTTGAGTCCGATTTTCTTTTCTGTTTTTTCTTAAGTTTCTTAAATCTTGCAAAAATTAAAACTAAATATTAGACATCTAAATAAGTCCTAGAAAATTAAACATAAAATTAAAAACCATGTGAGTTACCTCCCACAAAGCGCTTGTTTTGAGTTTTTAGCTCGACTCCTTTCAAATTTAAATGGGAGGTGGATTGCTTAAGGGAATTGTTTCCCTTTTGGTATTTTCAAAGTCTGCAAGATATGGTTTGAGGCGTTGTCCATTGACCGTGAAATCTCCTCCGTCTCGATTCCATAATACCACATCACTGTATGGTTCCACTTCCTTGTTCTTGAATGGTCCAGACCATCTTGATCTCAGGTTTCCGGGAAAGAGCTTTAGGTGTTAATTGAAAAGTAAAACCTGGTCATTTGGTGAAAATAACTGAGGAACAATCTTCTTATCATGATATGCCTTAACTTCTTCCTTGTAAATCTGAGAATTCTCATAAGCATTGTGGTGAATTTCCTCAAGCTCATTCAATTGAATCAATCTTCTTTCATAAGCAGGTATGATGTCGTAGTTCAGCTTTTTTATTGCCCATTCAGCCTTATACTCAATCTCTATCGGAAGATGACATGACTTTCCATAGACAAGATGAAAAGGAGAAGTCCCAATAGGTGTCTTGTATGATGTTCGATACGTCCAAAGAGTATCATCAAGTCTTACCGACCAATATTCCTCGTCTTTCTCACAGTCTTCTCTAGGATTCATTTGATTTCTTGGTTCGAGACCTCAACTTGTCCACTTTTTTGTGGGTGATAAGGTGTAGCAACATTGTGTTTAACTTCATTCTTCTTCAAGAGATTGTCGAATAATTTATTGATGAAGTGAGATCCTCCATCGCTTATCACAACACGCGGAACACCAAATCTTGGGAAAATGATCGATTTGAACATCATCATCATCATCACTTTTTCATTCTTTGTGGGGCTAGCTATAACTTCCACCCACTTAGAAACGTAATAAACCGCAACAAAATGTATTTGTTACAAAAGGAAGAAGGACATAACGTCGATTACCCCAACATCGAAAACTTCGACTTCTTGGATGAAGTTTTTTGGCATCTCATTTCATTTGTTGATTTTCCCTTGTCTTTGGCACGAACCAAACTTGGATATAAAGTCTTAGGCATCCCTTAAACATGGTAGGTCACCAAAAACTAGCTTGTAATACCTCGGAGACTGGTTTAAAGGTTGCAAAGTGTCCACCATAATCCGGACCATGACAAGCGAAGAGAAAGTCTACTACATCTCATTATGGGATACATCTTCTAGAAATTTCATCATAACACTTCTTATATAAGTATGGCTCATCCCAAAAGTAGCGTCTAACATCTTTCAAGAACTTCTTCTTGTAACCGAAGAATTGAGGAGCCTCAATACCAGTTGCAAGATAGTTAGCAATGTGTACATACCATGGATGAGTGGATGGTACTGATTTTAAAGTTCCTTTAGAATTTACCTCATGATGAAAACATCTTTAACAGCGTCGACATACACTTGAGGAGTAAGGATCGTATCCTTAGTCAAAATTGCAGGATAGAACACTCTCTTCTTGATCTTGGAGAAAAAAACCCGTCGATTAGGATAATCCATAACCGCTCCCACTGTTGAAGGGAAAGGAATCCCAAGAATCAATGGAATTTGAGATTCTTTACTCATATCAATAATCTAGAAGTCTATCAGAACCAAGCAGCCGCCTACTTGCATTGTTACATCCTTCACGAACCCATTTATGGATTTCACAGCATCTCCAAACTTGAGAGACATGGGAGAAAGCTTGATGTCGCTAATCCCCAATTTGTTTGCAGTGGATATAGGCATGATATTTACAAAAGCTTCAGAATCACAAAGGGGTTCTTTAAAATTCACACCATCGATCTCACATGAGAAGACAAACTTCATCAAGTCATCTATCTTATGAAGCCTCCTTTGATGTGGTGCATTGTGTGTTGGCTCGTCATTTTCAAAGCTTGATAATGGATCAGAAGCAATGAGTGGATTAAAATCCACAGATTTGTGCACAAGCTCAGCTGCCTCTTCTTCCTTGTACTGAATCTCAATCGCCTTGAAAGATTTCGGGTTTCTCTCGGGTTTCCCAGGAAGAAGACCACCTTGTATCTTCACACCTTCTGCACTTTGAGTAACTTGAACATCAAGCATTTTTACATGATTAGACACGTTCATAAGCTTCCCATATAGCCCGTCGATCTTCTCATTGAGATGATTGTACATGTTGTCCATGTTTCGTGCGTTTTCTTTTAGACCTTCTAGGACTTGTTGAAACAAAAGCTTAACCTTGTTCTTTATGGAGGATAAAGCCACGTCTTTGACATGAGAAATATAATCTAATCTCATCTCAAAGTCATTGAACTTCTTTTGCGTTTGAAGATCTTCATATTCGAAGTTTTATTGGTTTCGATTTTGATGGGAAATCTCTAGACCGCTTATGTAGTGGACTTCCCTTTGTTGCTCACGAACACCATTGCTTTTATGATATTGAATAGCACTTCCAGCATTCTCTCTCACGCCCTCATGGTGATTCATACCCATTTTATTGTTCCTTAAAAGCGTAGCAACCATAGATTTGAACTCAGAGATCTCTGTGGAGTCGTAGTTTGGTTTGATGGCCTCCACGGTTCTTTCTTGAGTTGGATATGAATTTTTTTGCTCTTAGATAGGTTATAAATAAGGATCTTAGCTTGAGAAACATTGTTAGTCATGAAGTTCCCTTGGCTTGCAATGTCGAGTGTCATCCTGAATGTTTCAGCAATTTCTTCGTAGAAAAAGTTCAACATATTCAGCACTGTGAAACCATGATGAGGGTAGTCTCTTTGGTATTCCTTGAAGTGTTCTACAACCTTGAAGAATGATTCATTCACCTCTTGCTGAAAATATGAAATTATCCTTCTAATTTACTCCAATCTTTTTTGGATAGAAGTGTTTTAAGAAAGCTCTTTTGCATTGATCCCATGTAGTGAGTGATCTGGGAGCAAGTGTCTTTAACCACTTCTTGGCGCTCTCAACTATAGAAAATGAGAACAACTTGCACGTCAAATAATTATCAAAAAAATCCATTGGATCTTCTTATGTTGCAAATTTATTCGATCTTTTCGATATGATCCATGGGATCTTCTTCAGCTAAACCACTAAACTGATGTTTATTAGCCCAAGATACGAATTCATGGCTGATATTAAACACTCCTAGAGGTTGTGCGGGGTAGACTAGATTTTGGTTGATGTAAGAAGTACTCGGTGAATTGAATTCTCCGATTGTTTGATGTTGAAGCTTCATTTCGATCTTCCTCTAAAATCAAGTGAAAAGAAATTATGTAGTACTTGTTTTCCTTAATCTATCAAAAGAAGTTAATAGAACCAACAAATAGTAAACAAAAAATAGAAATAGAAATAAAGAAATGAAAAACGAAAAATGCTTTAGACTAAATCCTAATATGAAACTCTTAGATCATTTAATTGGTCCCCGGAAATGGCGCAAAAAACTTGATGTGCTCAAAATTTTACCCCGAGAAATAGCAAAATATTGTAAGTGCACAACAATTGTGGTAGCAATTAGGGAGCAGATCCTCAAGAACCAAGAATTACACTACGAGTTTATGAGAATCAAATTAAGCTAAAGCGAAACTAATGAGGTTTGTTTTTTGGTAATTTGGAGGCACGAAAATAAGACTTAATAAACTAAAACAGCAGGTGACCAGTAAAAAATTATCAATTGAGAAAAGCATTGGACATCGGGGAAATCTCAGGTTATCATGGATCGAATAAAACAGATAAATAGATCGATAAATTCAATAGGTTTGTCCTAGAACTCAAATAATCAAAGTATAATTAATCTACTTCCTTAGTATCAATTATCAATGTTTAAAAACCTAAATTATTCACCTCTTGTTGGTAATCAAGTAAATAAACACTCTTAAAGTTCATAATTCAGAAGTTCACAAAAATTCGATAAAATCATTCACGTGAGAACCAAGTTTGCTCATCCATAATGTTCAAGGAAATTCAACAACACTTTCAGTGAGTATATCAATCATAAATGACAGTAGCTAAATGGTCAATCAAGCAACAATCATCAAATAACAATCTAGATAGAGGACCCTAAGGAAATCACCAAATCTAACAGCATAACAATCATTCCATGAATCTCCTTTGAAAACCCCTAAACCCAACAAGTAACTACTCAAAAATAATCATGAGAGTAGGTAAACATAAGGAATGATAAGTAGAAAATATCATAGATTAAGAGTCAAGGGTTTAGAAAACTTAGGAATATCGATTGCAAAACGAGATCTTCCTTTAGAAGCTCTTAGAATCCAAATCTCTTTAAGGAAAAGGTATGACACAAGTTCTTTGCCTCATAAAGTCTGTTTTATCTTTAAAAGTCATGGATCTCCTTTCACAAAAGGCTAAAAACAAGTATTTATAGTATTAGGTCAAGAAAAGTCTGTTAAGGTTAAGTTGGGGTCGTAAATAGGCTGGGACCGATTTAGAAGGTATTTTTGGCCCAGACCGGTGCTCAAATGTCCGCCACCGGTCAGGGAGGTTTTTGGCACCAGTTGGTGCTTCATTTTTGTAAAAACCCGGTCACAACTCACTTCTAGGCACATTCCAGTTTCAGGGCACACGGATCAGTCTTCACTAAGACGCTAATAATTATTGATACAAAGATCCAATTGCCTTGAAACAAACTTCATTTGAAAGCTAACTAAAAGTTATAGTTGCTGTTAAAATTTCATCAAAATCCATTGAGAGCAAGACCTTCATCTTGGTTGATCTTTTTGATGCATCGAAACTGTCCAGAAATTGATTTTTGCTCCAAATGAGTCCAATTGCTCTACAATGCATTGTTCAACCTTAAATGATTCTAATCACTATGAATACAAGAAAAATACCGTTTTTGGTAAAGTTTCTCACAAAAACATAAGAAAAACCTAATAAAACTATAGGAAAATCATGTAAAATTTAATGTTATCAACCACCACTTTTCACTGAGGATCACTTCTTAATAATTCCCATAAGTCAAGAGCCACTTCACGTGTGGATATAGAGGAGCAAAGCTTCGGTTCTATAGTGAGCTTGATCCAACCAAGATGTCAACTTAGTTTCGCCAGTGTCCAAATATCCCGAGCTGCGATAGATCTTTTTTGTTATGTTCGTACGGTCCGGCCCACTTCGGGCGACGGTCCACTATTTCTTGCTTATGACCGTAGTCTTATATCATTTGGACAAGAACATGAAACAATGTAGAAAATTTCTTTATTTTCTTTAACTCGCACATAATTTTTTCATATTAACTCTAATGAATTGAAGTGTTGGTTATACATGCTAGAAGTTTGAAGGAATATATGGGCTGTTGGAGTAAGCTTGAACCAAGACAAACCGAACCAAGAGTAATTTAAGGATTGAGTCGTCTAAACCAAACCGAGTAATGGTTTCCTAGAAGTAAAATGATTAGGAATAGAGTTGTAGTTATCTTTAGATTTCCTAATTGGTTTAGGAATTAGTTTTTTTATTTAAATAAGGTGTTGTCAAGTCATGACAACATGAGATTGTTTTAAGATTGATTGAGTTAGTTTTAGGTTTTGAGCTTGAGTTTCCTAAAACCATTAATAAAGAAAAGCTAGTTCTTTGTTAATTGTATCTCATCGATTTCATCCTTTTAATAATTTGTATTAGAGCTAAATTTCTAAAACTTCCTTACCTTCGTTGTTTTCAAATCGAGACTCATCTTCTCGTTTCTCTTAAATAAGAAAAAACTCTGTTTTAAAACTCTTCGAAAATTGTTTTACAACTTTGTTTCCTCTTCGTGGTTAAAGGCAGGAGAAAAGCTCTTAGAAGTTTTGTTTCTTTTCTCGATATCACAGCTGGTGCCTTCTCTGTTTTCTCGAACAGAGAACTATTAGTGATATCACGGTTGCTATGGCAACAACGGTGAAAGGAGAAGGAGCTGGACAGGGACATGGGCCGACCATAGTCAAGTGTCTTATGCTTAATTTGACTAACTATACGGTGTGGGCTATCCGTATGAGAGCTGTACTCAAAGTACAAAAGGTATGGGAGATCATAGAAGCTCCTGGAGATGACCCTAAGAAGAATAACATTGCTACTGCCCTTATTTTCGAATTAATACATGAATCACTTGTGTTGCAAGTTGGAGAGTTGAGTTCGGCAAAGAAGATATGGGAAGCTATTAAGACGAGACATATGGGCGCGGAGAGAGTTAAAGAGGCTCGATTGCAAACTCTCATTGCCGAGTTTGACAGAATCAAGATGAAGGACGATGAAACTATTGATCAATTTGCTTCTAAACTCTCCGAAATACAGTCTAAATCCGCAACCTTGGGAGAGGAGATTGAGGAGACGAAGTTAGTAAAGAAATTTCTTAAATCACTTCCTCGCAAGACATATATTCACATAGTAGCTTCTCTAGAACATGTTTTGGATTTGAAAACCACAAGCTTTGAGGACATTGTGGGGCGTTTAAAGGCATACGAAGAGCGTATAACCGAGGATGATGAAACCCGAGATGATGGGAGCAAATTGATGTATGCAGAATCATAGGTAGGACACAACTCCTTCGGAGAATACAGAGGACGTGGAAGAGGTGGTCGATTCAACAATAGGGGAAGAGGTCGTGGTGGCCGAGGTAATGGTCAAAGAGACTTGTCCAAGATCATTTGTTTCCGGTGCGATAAGGCTGGCCATTATGCTTCTACGTGCCCAGATAGGCTCTTGAAGTTGCAAGAGGCTCAAGAAAATGATAATAGCGATACACACAATGCACACGAGCTTATGATGCATGAAGTAGTTTATCTTAACGAGGAAAAGGTGGTGCCAAAGCAATACGAAACAGACTCTGAAGAAAATCTTTGGTACCTTGATAAAGGAGCGAGTAACCATATGAGTGGAGATAAAAGGTACTTCTATCATATTGATTACTCAATTACAGGCAAAGTGCGATTTGGTGATGATTCACGAATCGATATTAAAGGAAAAGGCGAAATCAAATTCCTAGACAGGAATGGCGAGCCTAGAACAATGAGTGATGTCTACTTCATTCCAAACTTAAAAAGCAATATTATCAGTCTCGGGCAAGCCACAGAAGTCGGCTATGATGTAAGAATGAAAGAAGAGTATCTAATAATGCATGATCGAGATGGAAGGTTAATAGCTAAAGCCTTAGGATCAAAGAATAGACTATACAAAGTACGAATGCAGATCAAAGACACAAGCTGCCTACTTTTGACTGTTGTAAGTGCATCAAAACTATGGCATGCAAGGATGGGACATGTCAATTTCGAAACTTTAAAGTCAATGGTACAAAAATAGCTTGTCACGGGGATTCCAAATGTTGACTTTTGGAAAGAGATATGTGGCTCATGTCTGCTCGGAAAACAGACACGACAATCCTTTCCTCAATCCACAGCATATCGAGCTAGTAGAATACTGGAGCTTGTTCATGGTGATCTCTGCGGACCAATAACACCAAGTACAGCTGCTGGAAATAGATATGTTTTTGTTCTTATCGATGATTACTCAAGATACATGTGGACAAGTCTCTTGAAAGAAAAGAGCGAAGCTTTCGATAAGTTCAAACGATTTAAACACTTAGTGGAAAAGGACACAAAAACCAATGTGCAAACATTCAGGATGGACATAAGAGGAGAGTTTACCTCTCATGAGTTCAATTCTTTATGCGATCATGCTGGAATAAAACGTCATTTAACAGCTCCGTACACACCTCAACATAATGGTGTAGTTGAAAGACGTAATCGTACCTTAATGGAGATGACAAGAAGCATTTTAAAGCATATGTCCATTCCAAATATCTTATGGGGAGAAGCAATTCGGCACTCTACTTATCTCTTAAATCGAATAGCCACTAGAGCCATCAAAGACAAAACTCCATACGAGATGTTCCACGGGAAGAGGCCGAACATTCTACATTTTAGAACTTTCGAGTGCATTGGTTATACGAGATTTGAAACACCTCATCTAAAGAAGCTCGATGACAGATCACGAGTTCTAGTTCACTTGGGCATTGAACCTGGAACAAAGGCTTATCGCATGTTGGAGCCCTTTACGAAGAAAATAGTTGTGTCTCTTGATGTTATATTTGACGAGACTAAGAGCTGGAGGGTTTCACATCATTCTCGGAACCTTCGGGAATCATGGGATCACGAAACCAAACCAAAGAGATGCAAAAACAGAGTTACTTGCTCTGCAAGCAATTGCAGAAGGTAAAAACAATGGTGAAAGCGAAAGTACAGGCACAAATGGTGAAGAAGAAGAGCTTGGAGATGATCATTCTGACCATTCTGACGCAAATAATCGTGAGGAGGAGGAGCAAGTAACTGATCAGGTCGAGTTGAGACGTTCATCGAGACAGATTACTAAGCCTAAATACGTGGATGATTACGTGATGTTTGTAGAGGAAGAAGTTGAATTATTGTTGATGAGTCTTGACGATGAGCCAAGAACTTATGAGGAAGCAAGATACTCTCGTGAATGGTTTCTTGCTTGTGAGGATGAAATAAGATCGATCACCAAGCTTGAGTCATGGGACTTGGTGGATCTTCCTCAAGGCGTAAAGCCAATTGGTTTAAAATGAGTTTTTAAGCAAATGAAAAACTCTGATGGAAGTATCAATAAACACAAGGCTCGTCTCATTGCAAAAGGCTATGTGCAACGACATGGTGTAGACTTTGATGAAGTGTTTGTCCCGGTAGCTCGAGTTGAAACGATTCGACTACTCATTAGCCTCTCAGCATCTAAGGGATGGGAGATACATCACCTTGATGTTAAAACGGCTTTTCTCCATGGTGAGTTAAAGGAGACGGTCTATATTTCATAGCCAGAAGGATTTAAAGTAAAAGGCTGCAAAAAAAGTCTATAAACTCAAGAAAGCGTTGTATGGGTTAAGACAGGCCCCCCGCGCATGAAATGACAAGTTAAATCGCATTCTTCACGATCTCGAGTTTAAGAAATGCTTGAAAGAACCCTCTGTTTACCGTCGAATGGTGAGTGGGAACATTCTCTTGGTTGCTGTGTATGTAGACGATATGTTCGTCACAGGAACAAACGTGAACGTTATTGACGAGTTCAAGAGAGAAATGACGCGGAAGTTTGAAATGAGTGATCTAGAGAGACTTACTTATTACTTTGGGATTGAAGTAACACAACACAAAGGAGGAGTGGTGTTAAAACAAGAAAGATATGCTCTAAAAATCTTGAAAGAAGTCGCAATGAGTGACTGTAATTCGATTCAAACACCAATGGAGTAAGGTCTTAAGTTTTCGAAATCAGAAGATGAAAAAGAAATAGACGCTACATGGTACAGAAAGATCATAGGATGTCTTCGTTATTAGCTTCATACTCGACCCGATCTTTCTTATTGTTTAGGAGTTCTGAGCAGTTACATGCAAAGTCCTAGAGAGTCACATGGAGTGACGTTGAAGCAATGTTTAAGGTATCTCCGAGGCACCACTACCTTCGGATTGGACTTCAAACACTCGGCCTCAGGGATAACAAAACTGGTCGGGTACAGTAACAGCAGCCACAACGTGGATCTAGATGATGGTCAAAGTACAACAGGTCACGTGTTTTATCTTGGAGAAAGCCCTATCACTTGGTGTTCACAGAAACAAGATATTGTTGCATTGTCTTCTTGTGAAGCTGAGTTTATGGCAGGTACTGAAGCAGCAAGACATGCGATATGGCTCCAAGATCTGATAGGCGAAATCAGTGATACATCCTGCGAAAAAGTGGTCATCCGGATAGACAACAAGTCAGCCATCGCGCTTACTAAAAACCCGATGTTTAATGGACGCAGTAAGCATATCCACACCAGATATCATTTCATCAGAGAGTGTGTGGAAAAGGGTCTAATAGAAGTTGAGCATATTCCCAGAAATGAGCAGAAGGCAGATATCTTAATAAAAGCTCTCGGAAGAATCAAGTTCAAAGAGATGAGAGGTCTCATTGGAGTTCAAGATTTGAGGAGAAACGAGTTCAAACTTAAGGGGGAGAATGTTGGAGTAAGTTTAAACCAAGACAAACCGAACCAGGAGTAATTTAAGGATTGAGTCGCCTAAACCAAACCGAGTAATGGTTTCCTAGAAATAAAAAGATTAGGAATAGAGTTGTAGTTATCTTTAGATTTTCTAATTGGTTTAGGGATTAGTTTTGTTAGTTAAATAAGGTGCTGTCGAGTCATGACAACATGAGATTGTTTTGAGATTGATTGAGTTTGTTTTAGATTTTGAGCTTGAGTTTCTTAAAATCATTAATAAAGAAAAGCTACTTCTTTGTTAATTGTATCTCATCGATTTCATCCCTTCAATATGGGCTAATGTTTGTTTTGCTTCACGACATTGATTTGCTAATAAATGTGTACTGCAAGTTTGATCGAAGCCTTTAATGCAACTGTAACTGTATCAAAACGTCAAATCTCTTTATCATTTGTTATTTATTAGCTTAAAATTGTTCAAGCTAAAATATTTAGTTACAAATGTATTGATTTAGTTTACTCTTCTACATGGTTTTGCTTTGGAAATATATGTGTTCATATGAAATTTATAATTACCAATATTTCTCTCTTGCCCACTTAAATAAACACATGGTGTTTGAATTCCGTTTGTATTTCGACATGTCTACATATCTTAATATCTCCAAAAGGACCCTCAAAACTTCAAATTTGAGATTTTTTGTTCTCCAAAAGGATCCTTAAACCTTCAAATTTGAGGTTTTGAATAGTGAAACCTCAAATTTGAGGTTTCACTATTCAAAACCTCAAAACACTATTCACTTTTCTTTTTGGTCCTTATAATTATGCATCTCTCCTAAAAGTCTACTAGTATTTATTTATTTATCATTTTTTGCCTCTATATAATTTTCTATCATAATATCATCTTTAATATATCTTTATAAATTTTATTATTACATAAAATTAAACAAAAATATTTAACGTTTGTTGTTATATAAACGTTTGTTGTTAACATTGTGTGTAATATTTTTGTAAGTTTTTATTTACTTATGAAAGTATAATGACAATAACTAAATATTATATTAGTTGAGGACTATAATGCAAAATACAAACAGTTTAAGAGATAAATTTGAGGTTTTCCTTTTGGAGTATTTGACCCTCAAAACCTTATTTTTGAAGATTTGTCACCCTCAAAATGAAGTTCCCTTTTGGAGATCCTCTTAGTGTTAGTTAGCTAAATATTCAGATCGATCTATCTCCAAAGCGCGAAAACACTCATTGGTCGATAGGTTTGTGATCAAAACAATTCTATCTTACGGCTCTTTTGAAATTTTCATTAGACATCTACTGACCTAGAGGTTGATTGTTTAGAACTGTAAACAATGTAGCTGTGAAGATCGTAAAATTATAAGTTGATGTGAAGAATTTTGCTTTAAAATAAAAGGTTGTGACTTTTAAAATTAATAAAGTCACACTTTGGGGTTGACTGGTTTATTAACAGTGAAGACTGTCAAAGCTTTAATTTTTTTTACAGTCCAAATAGTATTTAAATATCCAATCAAAATTTAGACTGTTATTTTCTTTCTAAAGCCCATACAGTCACTTTTATTTGTAACCGTTTCTTCCTTTGATTTTTTTAAAAGTCATAAAAACTTGGCTGTATGTATTGTTCTCCTGTTTTTTTGGTTTTTGATAAATAAAAAGGTAGCTTATTAACTACCTTATTTTACGTTACCTTTTAGTTAAGATTCTTCCACATTAAAACTTGTGTACATATATATTATTTTATATAATTCCAACAAAACTACTTTCAAAATAAAATACTGACATTCAGTGTCTGATAATCAAAATGATACAAAAATTATTTTGTATTAGACAACATTTTCAACAACTATAAAAATTGTTTGATAATTTATATCAAAATGATACAAAAATTATGAAAATTTACTTTTATTTATTGTACTACTATTTTCCAACAAATTTAGTACGTTTTTATGTTTCGATGTTTATTTTATATTATCAATTAAACTCTAAATATTAAATATATTTAAATAAAAAGGGAAATAAAAGTAGTTATATCACCACTCAAGTTTAAATTTGCTACAATGATATTCCTTAAAAAAATATTTAAATATTAATATGTAATATAATTTATATTTAGACAAAAAATAAATATTTATTTAATGGTCACAACTTCTACAGCTTCGTTAACAATCAAAATTTTACTTAGCAGTAACATTCTTTTACAACCAAAAATTTTTAAAGTCAAAAGTCTTAAAAGTCTACAACAAAAGTTTACAGTCACAGTCTTTACAAATCAAGCCCTTCATTGACTTTAGAAAAAAACCAACGTGAGAAGAAGAAAAATTAGAAAATATGCTGTGAGAAATTTAAGGAAGCTTTTAAGACTTTAAAAATTTTAAATTATGATTGGAAAAATTTAAACTTTAAAGATTTTAAAAAAAAATAAAAGTCTTTACAGCAAAATACCAATCATCTTCCTAGTAAAGACTTGTTTTACGTATCACTAGGACTATCTCCGCGCTACGCGCGGATTTGTGTTCGTAATCTTTTTGGACTTTTCAATATTAAGGAATAGTTAGCTTATGTTTATTTTTTGTGGTTTATTTCTTGTTTTTATTCAAAATGTGTAATGCTTATAAGTTAACTAATTTGAATATGTTTGTTGTAGCAAATGTTAAGGTTTTAAAAATTTAAAAGATGTTCAATAGGTGTAGCGCTTGTTGAGTATCACCTGAATGCAAAATTTTCTAACAAAACAGCCTCTCGTATAGTGAGGATGTTTGATGGTGCACATATCTTCCTTTTTGGAAGGTTTCATGTGTTTTTGTCATGTTGTAAGGAGTTATTTTCGCTGTTGTAGGGCGTGCCTTTGGTAATCTACAAATGGTAGGGAATGTTTTTTTAGTTTTAGATATAGAACGTGTTTGCTTAGGTGTAAACCAATAGAAGATAATAGAAATGAACAGAACCAATAGAAAATGGTTGCTCGAGAAAAAAGGGTTCAATCTCTAAGGGTTGACAATCGTCGCCACCTTATGTGGATTCGTGGTACTCGTTATTTCCGGTTTGGGAATTGTCAAAACTAAAGAGAAACTTTAAAGAATTGAATGGGAAAGCATTAACCTTGTAAACTCTTGTTGCGAAGAAGAAAAGCTTGATGATGTGGCATCTTTCTAAAATAGTTAAAACGCTGATGTGGGTAACTTATTGTTATCGAACAAATTTTTGTATGTTAAATATTGGTAATTTGATATTTTTGACTCTCTTTGTTTTTGTATATTATATGTGATCGTGTTACAGTGTTGATAATTTGAAGTGTATATATATATATACATATATATATATATATGTATATATATATATATATTATTTGTTTCTTTTTCGATTTTTATTCTCAACCAGTAAACTTTTAAATCCTTCTATTTTTATTGAGTTTTTGCTTTTCTGATGTTGGTTATTTATCTGTTGTCTCATAATTACATTTTTCTAAAATAAGTCGTGTTTTTTATTAACTCAAACAATATTTATCTGTTGTCTCATAATTACATTTTTCTAAAATAAATCATGTTTTTATTAACTCAAACAATATTTGCTTGCAAGTTTTGTTGATTTTGTAAATTTACATTTCTCACATGCCTTCTTTTAACAAAATTTTTAATGTTAAGCTATCTATCACTATAATTTAACAAAAGATCAATAGTTGAATTTAATCCATCTCACATTCGATCTTGTCCATGCATGTTGTTTTTCCTTGGCTCATTTTCTTAAAAGGACTTCTCATAGTTGATTCTTCTGTATATTCAACCACTCGTTTGCGTCATTATTGGAAAATAGAATCAAAATTTTCCTTCCAAAATATATCTTTTTGCTGAGAATTTAACAAATTATTACTTTTCTAATAGTCTCCTTAACATCCAAAATGGTAATTGCGGATGAGCCAAAACTGTTGATTTTTATTTTCATTGTAAAAAATGTGCTAAAACATTCTAATAACCTGTTGTACTACAACGAATTTCTGGTCTAACTTGGCATCAAACAGTTATAATCTGCAATAAAACACACAACGGGATGTATAATTTGATTACAAATAAAATGTCATCTCTTTCTACCGTTGTAGTTCAGCAAGAACCAGTTTGAATGTCATTATAACTCCAAATGCCAATACTGCATTGAGTATAAAGAATACAATTTGTGTGTCTGCATAGTTGTTTCACTTAATCGTCGTCAAAAGAAAGTTAGAGTTGGATGAGCGAGCTTCGAACTTTAACAAAACATTATTTTAAATTATCAAATAATCTATCATTAACATTTATTTTATTCTTTATATGTACGATCTAAATTTAATTAAAAAATTACACGAAGCTAATATACGGGATATGCGTCATGTAGGTTATGAAGTTATCATATTTTCTAAAACCAAAAAAAAAGTTATCATATTTTTCAACTATAGCATGCAAACCGTCATGCATGAAACCAATTCCGTTTGGCCACATTAGTGGGTCGACCTGTTTGTCATTTGTTGACCTAATTACTGGCTTCTCTATAACCATCAACGTGATGGCTTTATGGTGAAGTCAGCAAAACGAGTCACATTTTTTTGTGGTTGGTTTTGTCAATAAGGAGTTACCTTTTGTGGGTTCTCGTTTCTAGACAATAGTCACATTTTTGGTTTTGATCAATTCAAGTTACAATTAGCTAAAGTGAAAAAGGTTAAAAACCATCTAATGGTATCACTATTCTAATTAGATTAACTTATAACCTATGTAAACTAACCTAAATGATTTTTTTTTATTAATTTGTGAGTTGCTGAAAAACCTTACTTTATTATATCACACTCCATGGAAAAAACACAGGTATAACTGGTGAAAACTACCCTTACGATTCGATGGGTGATGACCAGTTAGATTATGTGGGCAACCGTTTAATCAATTAGAGAGTTTGATCTCAGGATTAAACAGTAATACGCAGCGAGGGGAAGGTAGAAATATCATCGGAAAGGTTGTTTCCCGGACGCTTCTGGTTATTTCGGTGGCCGGCGGCCAGTGACATTTTTCATTTTTTTTTAATTTTAAGAAAATCTTCTCCGTTGTGGATATAATTCACATAGGCTATGATAAGAGAAACAATGAGTATAGCAAGAAGTATTGCCAAATTTTGGGCCTTATAAAGCATAAAGATCTATTTATTAATTGATGCGTATCCAAACCAAAAGTTTAAACAACCTAAACCGGTAAATTACCAATAATCATTACAAGGACATAACCTATCTGTGAACCGATGAATTCAGTTATTATCCCTCACAATGATCTTTCTCTTAACACTCCCAGAGTAGCTTGAAGAAGCTGTAGCAATCTCCACATATCCTAAGGTTCTTAGTTATCATAATAGGTACACCGAATGGTAAAGCCACCAAGCCAAATGCTAGAGCCAGTTTTTCATTGTGGTGTGCATCTTTCGTTGCTCTCTCCTCTTCCTCCGGATCATAAAGCGAGACTTTAAGGTCGGGTACCCTGCTGCCTCCATTTCATTCCTTAGCTTGGTCAGCATTGTCTGAATCTCTTTGTTCAGTCGGTGTAATAAGTCCTTTGCTTGAAAGGCATGGACTTGGTTCTTAACTCTGATCCAATTGTACCCGGCTCTTTTCTTGATCCCTACGCCTTTCATATCCTTTCTCACAACGTTTGCTTCCGCCCACCTATCATTTATCGGATATCATATAGTTTAGATCACAAGTAATGGAGACAAAACAAATTGTTGGTCTCTACTAATTCATGTGTAACAGAAGTTTAATCTAGTTAAAAGAACTTAAATTGAAAGCCAAACAATGATTATCCACAATCCGAAGTTGCAGGAAAAATCTACCAAGGAGCATCACCATTGGATTCAAATAGTAGAGATTACGACATCTTAGAGATTACATTTCACCCGTCGTATACGAAATATTTGTCACAGGAATCAAAAATCTTCTAGTCATACATAGTGAAGATCCAAGAACGATAAATATAACCCAAATAAAACCACAAGTTATGAGTATTTGAACCACATATATACAAAGACAGAAGACATAGCTCACCGTTGACGGTAACGTTTATCAATATCAGTTAGACCATGATACTTATGTGGAAATGAAAGGAGAGATTTTGTGAGAATTGAAAAGGGAATGACACATATAGAAAGCTCCCTTGAAAATTTAAATGAGACCAAAATGTTAGTAAACCCAAAGACACCATCTAGATTCTTATTCGAAGTTAACATTTCTCAGTCCTCTTCATTGAACCAATAACATCTAAATTAATTATCTGAAAGCCTTTCTCAGCTAAACGGTTTGTCGATGGTTCGCTGAGATGAACCGTTACACTATAGTGTTCTGTACATGCGAGTTCAGTCAATTGATTTAAACATGGGAATCTTTAGCAGGTCTCATCCTGAAAATCAAGTACTTTATAAGACATGTTTCTCAGTTCTCCTACAGGTGTAAAGCACCAAATTAGTGTTTCCAGTGGATGGATTTCTTCGACGCGATGTTCGACTCGAGGTTTGCCCCGTTGTTGGATTGCTCTCATTCGTATTGATAAGGAGAAGACAAAAGCTCACAGGAGCTGAATAATTAGTCAACATACTCATCGTATTACAAAAGCTCAAATGTAGTATGAATAATTTCCATGTCTCATCAAATTAATTTCAGGTTTAAACATGGTAGAACCAGGTACGTTAGAGCCGATGAGGAGAAGATGTTCAAGTTTTTTAGAGTTTTTGGCCTCCTCCCAAAAGCGGATCAGCCTCACCAGCATGTCGGCATTGCAAAATTGATAGTCAAAGTTCGCAAAAAAGTTGGGCGTCATCGGGTTTGGAGGACGAATGACTGTGGAGCTTGCTCTTTTTACGGATATTTCTAAGGCAAGTTGAGTGATTTTGTGGATGAAAGAGGGTGGATTTATAAGGTGAGGGGAGAATAACATTAGTTGGCATATGAAACGCATAAAGGGTAAGCTGGGCGGTCGAGTAATTACTCCATATGTAATGGCGAGTTAGGTTTGAGGTAGAGAGGCATTCAGAATGGCGTAACGGAAGAAGACGAAATCGCCTATGTGGTAAGACAGATGGGGGAAATTTTCAGTAGGGATGTAAGTTGTTTAGTATGGACTTTTATGTAGTTGGGCTTGTGTTGTTTTCACCTAATGATAAGAGTCTAAGTCCAAGAACCTTTAAGATAAAAGATTTTGAAGCGAATGACGTGACCAGCTGTGGAATTAGCATAATAATCTGACGTGGACACGTTCAGAGCTCTCAAATAACTTCTTTCATATAGTTAGATTACGCGTCTGCTAACCTCTTAAAACCTTTGTTTCATGTATCAATAGAACACATGCCTCCACGTTTCATTAAAAGAAGCTTTTGGTAGATTAATAGCCAAAATTTTGTTAGTTTCTAAAATATTAGTGATATCATGGGCTATGCACGGATCATGTGATATATGTTTTGTTATTTTAGATAACTATATAAGATTATTGTTCTTAAATTCGGTCTCTATCAATCGTTGTTTGAATATATAACATATGTGACATTGTAATATGGTACTAGAATCTAACTCGTACTATGCACGGATTATATTTTAGTAATACTTTTGTGATAAGTGCATTTAAAAAAAAAATTACTACATAACTTAAATTTGTTAATTTATAATTTTTATTAAACATTTTCGGTGTTGGCTAATGTGCTTAGCCCGTGGTAAACTAGATACTTCATCTTTTACTATAATACTAGTACTAGACCAATACCCGCACATACGCACATATATGTTTATTATATATTTATAGTAGGTTTATATTGTTTTTATAAATGTTTATTCAACATCTTTTTGATTTAATTTTAAAGAAAAATAATTTATGTGCTACAATTTAAAATGTTTACTGTAGTTTTAATATTAATTCAATAAGTATTTGCGTTAAGCAAATATATTAAGAAAGGTTTAGTAACTTGAAATCAAGATAAAGTCACAATAACCTACACTTTAGCAAACAAAATATATGTCTAACTGTAATTTTTCCATTTTTTGTCTCTTATATCTAAAGGACATATATGTCGTATATACCGTGACTTTGTTGAAAAAGCATTTATCATCGAAAATATTTAAAGCTAGGAAGGATATTTAAGTAATTTTTTCGAAAGTGATATGTGAGAATATTAGGTAACACAATAATGCTATTTGTTACGCTACCATGTTTTAGTTGTACTTCTTTTGTTTAATCATTTTAACATATCATTGGTTTGGTTAATAACTAAATTTTTACCGGCAGAGCTACTCACGAATCCATCTTAGCACGGACTGAATGAATTGTTTATCGCTTTCATTGTCGATTCAAGCAAAAAATAGTGAATTTCGATTTTTACAAAGAAAAAGTATATTGCTGATACAAATAATTGAATAATAAAAATATATACTAGTGATATTTAGTTTACAATTACACTTTTATTTACTTATGATTAAATACTTAATTATTTATGATTAAGCCAAAACTAAAAAATACAATTTCAAAAGTTTGCTTAATAAATATAGTAGACACTTGTCCATTTTTTGTATGATGAGGTGGCACTCTCATAAAGAGAGTTGACCACAAATCATATATATGATTTAATCACAATTAACATGTTGTAGACTGAGAAAGCTATAGTAGTTAATAAAAATATAGTATATTTAGAGACAATTACATCTAAAAGTGCATTTTCTAAGATCACCTTTAAGACAATTATATTTTGTGTTCGTATAATTTATTTTTTGTTGTGCTTATATATTACGAAAATATAAACTATTAATTACTTATATATTATTATTTATATAGTTAATTATTTTTCAAAAGTCAAGAATTTTTATATTAAATTTTTTATATTAAAATTAATTGTATATTAATATTGAATAATTTATGTATATTTTTTTATTTTAAAAATATATTTTATTTTAGATTATTTTAAAAATACTAATAGTAAAAAAATACGTAAATTTTAAGGTTCATTACTTATTTAAAAAAATATATTTATTTTGATGGACTTAAAAAAGAAGATATTAAGAGAATCTAAATAAAATTTTTATAACATTATTTAATTTATTTTTTAATTTAAAGATTTTCTTAGCATTTTTTAAATCCTATTTTACTCTTTCTTTTATATATTTTTCTAATGACATTTAACGTAATTATTTACAAACTTAAAATTAATTTTTTAAATATACTTTTCATATAATAATATAGATATATAACTTTTGGCCTTGAATTTTAGTTTTATTATCACCACCTATAAAACTATCAGCGCCTGTCTTCTTTTCTCTGACTTTTTTGTTGATTTATTTCTCGTAAGCATTATAATACTGTATGGGTTGATTTTAGCCAAATATTTGGCCATTTTATTTTGGAATATGAGAGATAAATGCATTTTCCCAAAAGTTAAAAAAAATTCCTATCACCTATGTCATTTCTTTTTTTCGGGGCGAAGTATGATATTTTCTTTCGTTAGATTTTTTGTGACATTTGATTCCCTTTATTAATCAATTCAAGCATGAGAAATCCTTATGTTAATAATGAACAAGAAGTTTGTGAATAAAGGTAAGAGATTCAAACAAAAGCCATCATGTAAGTTCATTTTTGCTAGAGTATCCTCCACCTTGTTGGAAGATCTTCTTGTCCACCTGAAGTCAACTCTCTCAAACTTTTTTCTTCATATTTGAATCTCTCGAACCCAGTTATGAAGTTGTAAATGTAACTGGACACCTGTAATCAACTTGAACACCATTTGATTGTCACTTTCAAAGATAATAGTACGATATCCTTGACTCTAACAATGTTTCACACTCTTGTCCCATCCCATGACTTGAAGATAGATAACTGCCATCATTGTCTCTCAAAACCCAGCCAGCTTTTGATGATTCATGTAACCCTAAACTTCCATTATAATTGCACTTAACAAAAGCACAACCTAATATAATTGTGAATTAAGACATAAAACAAATGAAAGAGCAAAGGGACTGCTAAAAGATAATTATCCATTTATTCTTATCTTTAACTTTGCCGATTTACTATAGTAATATTTTATCATTTCCTTTTATTATAAATAGGAGGCTTTGATGACTTTGGTAATAAGATGTAACTTACACAATACACCATAATCTGAAAGGCTCCTAAAACTCTCTCCCACGTCTATTTCTTTTCTTTCACAACCATCACAAATATATATAATATAAACACTCCAAAAATATAAACAAAACACTTTCATAAGTATATAATATTTAACACGTTATCATCACGATCACCTCTATTTCGTTCCAATACCGAAAAGGTAAAGTTTATTTATATTATTTAATTTAAGTTTTAAATATTTTTCGAAAGGACATGGACCGCCTGTCAATTTGAATTTACGTTTCTTAAAAGACAGACACTGCCTGTCAAGTTTTAATTTTTATTTTACGGTATCACTAACTCAGCGCACAAGATGGCTAGGCCGTCGCGCAGCTAACTTTTAATTTTACGTTATTATGTTATGTTATTCTTAAAGCTTTATTTCTTTTATTTAAAAGCAAAATTTTAAAGAACTTTGTTAAATTAAACATACAATTATCATGTCAAATTTGGCGAAGCTCGAAATTCCTGCCCTTGATATTTCTGGAAAGAATTATATGGCATGGGCAGTCGGTGCGAAAACGTACCTAAAATCGAAAGGGCTTCTTGAAA
>OVAN01001824.1:0-37645 GCA_900406275.1 Anastatica hierochuntica
GGAAGGTGTATAGGTAGATGCTCCATTACATCGAAAAAGGAAGGTGGAAATGTTTTTTTCCAAATTACACAACACCATGACAATGTTGTCCTAGAGATTTCGAAGACAAGATGGATCTANACATAAGTCACGGAAAAATGATGCGATTCCTATATTAAAATAAAACATGAGGGTATATTATTTTAGGTTATCAATAATACTAGTGATTATTACTGAGAGAGCTAGGTTAAGCGCCGCCAATGAAAAAAGTACTTATGTTACAATTTTTGAGCCAAAAAGTGATTATTATTCTGTTAGATTTTTTTCAAATTCAATATGTACGAAATATGACAAAATATAAGTTCAAAGTGAACATGAGAGTTCTGTTTTACATTGTAAGTCGGTTGCTCTTTCAAACTCTCACATTCGAAGTGGTGCGAAGCAACACAACACTTTTTTAAAAAAAAATTGTTATCCGTAAAAATTTAAATACTTTAATTGTTTATGAAACTTTTTGATTTTTGTTGAAATATTCAAACTAAATCTTTTTAAAAATTGTTTTTTCCAGTTTTTTAAGAGCAACTTGAATTTTTTATTGTTTACAATTTGCATATTTTTCTATCAAAATGCAACAAACTGAAATCTTTCTAAATTTTGATCTTTTTAAATTTTTGTAAAGATTAATTAAATAAAACCCAATGAAAATAGAAACACTTAACAGTTCAGTTTTTGTTTGGTATTAATCCTGAAAAATTCTTGAAACTTAAAAAACATTTAGAAAAGATTCTTGAACCTTGAAAACATTTACAATTCTGTTCAATTTCTTAAAATTGAACATATCTTAAATGTGACAAAAGATGTTCGTAAGTATACATGTGAAATTTATCTTGTACTGTAAGTTTATTGATCTTCATATCCCTCACAACCGATGAAGGACAAAACGACATATCACTTTAAATAATTTTAGTGTTACATCCATATTGGACTTACAAAATTGAGTTTAAAAGAGTAATAATTTAGATACATTAATTGTTTGTGAATTTTTTAAAATTTTTCATTGAATTCAAACCAAATCTTTTTAACTTTTTCCATTTTTATTTATTTTTATTAAAGAGCATCCTGGTTTTTTTTGTTGATTACGAAAAATTTTATATTTTTCTATAAAAATGTTAAAAATCAAATTTTCATAAATTTTAATATTTTTAATTTTTTGTAAAAATAATTGAATAAAACCGAATGAGAACCAAAACACTTAACTATTTAGTTTCTCTTCAGTATTAATTCAGAAAAATCAAAATCAAACAGTATAAAAATTCTTACGTTAAATTCATTTCGTACCATTTTTGAACCTTAAAAATATTTACAACTATGTTTGATTTTTTAAAATTGAACATATTTAAAATGTGACAAAAGATTTTTTATAAGTTAACATGTAAGTTTATTTTATATTGTATGTTTATTGCTCCTCTAAGCTCTCACAACCGATGTGGGGCTAAACAATACACAATTTTCAATATTTTTAGTGTTTCTTCCATATTGATTTTAAGAGAATAACAATTTAGATATGCTATTTGTTCGTGAAAATTTTAAGGTTTTTATTGAAATATTCAAATCGAATTTTTTTAATTTTTAAAAAACGTGAATTTTTAAATTGTTTACACAAATTTTTATATTTTCTATCAAAATGCTACAAAATAAAATCTTTATAAATGTTAATCTTTTTAATATTTTCGAAAATTTTAATTAAATACCGATTGAGTCCCAAAACACTAAATGATTCGTTTTTGACTTAGTTATAATCCAAAAAAGTCAAAACCAAAAAAAAATTATTATGTTTAACTCAATTGAAACTATTTTGAACCCCAAAATCTAAACATTATTCAGTTATATTTTTTAAAACCGAACAGATCCGAAATTTGACAATAGATGTTTTTTAAATGAAAATAAGAGGTTTGTTTTATACTATAAATTTTTTGCTCTTGAACATTCTCACAATTGATATAGGTAAAAGCAACACACCACTTTAAAAACTAAGAAAACCAAAATTGAGTTTAAAAAGTAACAGATTAGTTTTTTCTATTGTTTACGAATATTTTAAAATATTTTTATTTCAAACTAAAATAGAGTTTTTTTATTGGCTAATAACCCCCTTCCCCCCCCCCCACCCAAACGCTCTAAGGTTGACACATCAAAATTCAACTCTTAATAATTTTCTATGACACAATATAAATACAATTTTTTTATTTTTTATAGAAATATTTAAAACAAAAATCTTTATAAATTTTAATCTTTTTATATTTTGCAAAATTTAACCAAAAGCTATTGAAAACAGAAAAAATAAGCGGTTCAGTTTCGACTTAGTTATAGTCCGAAAAATCAAAACCAAACAATATAAATTCTGATATTTAAACTCAATTCAAATAATTTTTCTATAAAAATTAATTATTTTTCAGTTCGATTTCTCAAAACTGGACATGATGCAACCATGACCAGCAGCAAAATCAAAGGAAAGAAGTTAAGATATGAACCAGCTAGGCCAATGATCATAGCACGACTTTATGAGATTGTTAAAGAGCTAATTGGTATGATCCACGAAGTATTGGACCGAGAGAAACATATGGATTCAAAACAGATCGTGTTGGACATGAATATTCATGGAAAAATCAGTCTTCGGACATGTTTTAGTCCACATGAAGAAAGGTCCAACAAGCATAAACCTTCTATGGTCAAATAATATATCAATCTGACGACAATGCAAAAAATCAACGACCATGCGAAAGGCTGCTTTGGTTTTCGCTAAGATATTCAACCAATCAGTTTTTATTATTCTTTAGTTTTATTTTTTTGATTTCTTATTTTCGCAAAACCCTAGTAGAATATCTCTACTTAAACGTTTTTTGTTGCAGACCTTTAATTCATTCATCGTTTTTATCAAAATTTATCTTTCACAAAGAACTGTGAATCCTTCATTCATCTTTGAACATAGATTGCTAACAGAGTTCATTCTCTACAGCAAATCTGTTTTAGATCATACACAAAGTTCATTTTCTAGATCTAAAACACTTCTATCTTTCCATCATCCATCCCCATCGATTCTATCATCATAAACTCGCAAAAAAAACCACCAAAACCATTATGAAAATCTCGATCTCTTCATCAAAAAGATCAGGGACTGAAAACCTCCAAACAAAACTCAAGGGACTAAGAACCTTCCTTCTCAAGCATCAGGACATATATGAAATATGACAAAAGATGTCTTCTAAGTGAACATGTGAAGCTTTTTTATACAATAAGTTTATTTTTCTTCACAACTCTCATAACCAATGTGGCACAAAACAAAAAAACACTTTAAAAATTAGTAATGCTTTCCATATGTACGACTTACGAAATTGGTTTGAAATTTAACAATTTAATTTTTCCTAATCTTCACGAATTTTTTAAAATATTGTAATTTTTTTTATCAAAATATTTAAAAATGTATCTTTTTGAAAAATTTAAATGAAAACTGAAATATTAAATCATTCGATTTCGGGGTTTTTTAACCCAGAAAAGCCAAAACTATATAATGCAAAAACTTTTGATGGGGGCAAAATGCCAACGCCGAAGTCTCTCACCGCTCCATGCAGAGTTGGAAGCCTTGTTATGGGCAATATCAGAACTTCAAAACCGAAGATTTAATTGCCAACTCTTCCACACTGACTGTGCGGAACTTACCAACATTATTCAACAACCGGATGACTGGCCAGCCTTTCATAGGCAACTTCAGAATTATCAGCTTCGATGCGGGCACTTTCCAGACTTCTCTTTGTCGCATATCCCGCGTACGGCTAATACACAAGCAGATCGACTGGCTCGAGGATTCCACATTTTTTATCGAGATTATGTTTTTGTAGATTCTGTGTATCCAAATTGGCAACCCAATTTGGCAGATAATTCTTGATTAATGTGTGGTTGACAAAAAAAACTCAGTTGAAATTATTTATGACCCAAAAATAATAATGACTATTAGATTCGACTTCTTAAAACCGAACACATTCGAAATGTGAGAAAAGATGATTTGTAAGTGAACATGTGATGCCTATTTTATACTATAGTTTCATTGCTCATCTCTACTTTCACAACCGATGTGAGACAAAACAACGCACCACTTTAAATAATTTATGCGAATTATTTTTTTTTAAAATGAAAAAAAATTAAATATTTTTTTATTGTTTAGATTATATGTATCGGATCATTAATATCTTAACTATTTTGGAATGAAGTTATTGCCACGAACAATACAAAAATTTTAGAGTTTTTCATTGGCTAATAATCCCTCAAAATACTCTAAGATTAACACATCAAATTTGGATTCCAATAATTTTCTCTGACATATACAAATAACTTCAATTTTTTTGTATTTTTTATCGAAATATTTTAAACCGAAATCTTTTTAAATTTAAATTTTATATTTTTACAAAATTTAACCGAAATATGTTGAAAACAAAAACAATAAGTTGTTCAGTTTCGATTTAGTTATAATCTAGACAAATCAAAATCAAACAATACGAAATTGTTATTTTCTAACTCAATTCAAATTAATTTTAAACCAATAAAAATTAAATATTATTCAGTTCCATTTCTTAAAATAGGAAATATATGAAATATGATAAAAGATATCCTCTAAGTGAGAATGTGAGTTTTATTTTATATAATAAGTTTATTATTATTCACAACTCTCATAACCAATGTGAGACCTAGCGAAAAAACACTTTAAAATTATTAATGTTTTTGACATATTGAACTTACAAAATTGGTTTAAAAATTTAACGATTTAAATTTTCTATTTTCAAGAATTTTGAAAAATATTGTTAATTTTTTGTCAAAATATTTAAAAGGTTGTATTTATATTTTTTTATCTTTTTTGTTTTTAAAAAAATTAAATGAAAACCAAAATTTTAAATGACTCAATTTCGATTTTTAACCAAAAAATGAAAACTATAGAATCCAAAAAATATGTTTAAGTCAATTCAAACCCATTTTGAACCAAAAAATAATAATTACTATCGATTCGATTTCTTAAAATCGAACTCATTCGAAATATGAAAAAGATGATTTGTAAGTGAACATGTGATGTCCGTTTTATATTGTAATCTCAATGCTCTTCTCTACATTCACAACCAATATAGGACAAAACAAAACACTAGTTTAAATATCTTATGGAAATCTTATTTATTTTTGAAAATGACAAAAGTTAAATATTCTTTTATTGTTTAGATTATATGTATCCGATCATTAATATCTTAACTATTTTGGAACGAAACTAATGCCACAATTAAATACAAAAATTGTAGAGTTATTTCAATGGCTAATAACCCTTCAAAACCTTTAAGGTTGACACATCAAATTTTGACTCCAGTAATTTTCTCTAATACATACAAATAACTACAATTTTTATCGAATTATTTTAAACTGAAATCTTTAAAAATTTTAATTTTTTATATTTTGCAAACTTTAACCAAAAAATTTTGAGAACAAAAACAATAAGCGGTTCAGTTTCGATTTAGTTATAATCTGAAAAAATCAAAACAAAAAAATACAAAATTCTTATTTTTTTAACTCAATTAAAATCATTTTTAAGACAATAAAAATTAATTAATATTTAATTCGATTTCATAAAATCAGACATATATGAAATATGATGAAATATGTCTTATAAGTGAGAATGTGATGTTTATTTTATACAATATGTATATTTTTTTTCACAACTCTCATAACCAATGCGGGGCCAAACGAAATAACACTTTAAAATTATTAATTTTTTTGACATATTGGACTTACAAAGTTGGTTCAAAAATTTAACGACTTAAATTTTTCTATTCTTTAAGAATTTTTAAAAATATTGTAAATTTTTTGTCAAAATATTTAAAATGGATGTATTTATAATGTTTTACCTTTTTTAAAAAAAACTTAAATGAAAACCAAAATTTTAAATGATTCAATTTTAATTTTTTAACAAAAACAAAAAACAAAACTATAGAATTCAAAAAAAAAATATTTAACTTAGTTCAAACTGTTTTTGAACCAAAAATAATAATTACTATTCGATTCGATTTCTTAAAACCGAATACATTCAAAATGTGAAGAAAGTTGATTTTTAAGTGACAAGAGATGTCTATTTTATACTATAATTTCATTGTTCTTCTCTTCATTCACAACCAATGTGGGACAAAACAACACACCATTTTAAATATTTTATGCAAATTTTATTTATTTTTAAAATGACTCAAATTAAATATTCATTTATTGTTACGAGAAGAGTTTTTGGAGACAATTTTGTTATTTTTCGGCGTCGGTGGCTTCCATAGCACCAACGTCGATCTCGTTCATCAGTCTTTCTTATTCATTGTTATGTTTTCTTCAACCTCTATACTTCGACGGTGGTGGAGATCTCTACGGGTATTTTCTTTGGCGGTGAAAATATGCAGATGGACGGGACTCGTTAGACGAATTGATGGTTCACGCGATCGAGGACTCTGCAACGGCGGTGGATTTGAATCTGGTGATCTCATTCTAGTGGTATTGGGGCGTGAGCGTGTATTGTGGTTATGTGGTGGTTTTGGTCACGGGTTGACTCTCAATTATTTTGGGGAAGTGTCGGTAAAGTCGTGTTTTGTTGTTTAGGATAGTTTGCAATTATCTTCTTCTTTTTGGCCAGTGAATTTTTTAACTTTAGTATCCTTCCGCCGCCATTTAGTTTAGTTGAATAATATATTTTCTCCGTTGTGTTTGATATGTTCTTGTAAGGCTAACCTTGTGTGAGGATACATAGTTCTAGATTTCGACTTTTTCGGAAGAAAATTAGGTGGGTAAGAGTTAGATTCTCGTCCTTTGGTTCTTAATTTTCTCGGATAATCGCTTTGGTGAAGTTATTTCTTATTAGCCTCCTCTATCATTCGTCTTGTATTTGGTTATATGGTTTCCTCAACGACTTTCTTCTGACTTATTTGGCAATTTTGAGAGTTTCTACCTTGAACTTTCACACCTTCCATGTTTTGTTTTTGTTGGTAATTAGTTTTTGATTCCAGGGATATGTCCGTTTGCTTATGTCTCCGGAGAGTTCATGTTCTCTGCCGGCTTTTGTTCTTGCTTCTTGATGTAGATAAGTATGGGTTGGTTTGTTATCTTTGGGGTTGGTTTCAGTTACTAGTTTGTGTTGGTTGTAAACTCGACTTTTTAATATTATCAGATGACCAAAAAATTCATTTATTGTTTAGATTATATGTATCGAATCATTAAGTATCTTAATTATTTTGGATCATAATTAATGCCACAATTAAATACAAAAATTATAGAGTTTTTTATTGACTAATAACCCCCAAAATGCTCTAAGGTTGACAACTCAGCTTCGAAATTCAAAATTTTCTCTCGCTGTCTCCTCAATTAATATACAGAGATTAGGAATATTTAAATGTCAAATTCAATTTCCTTTATGCTTTATTTGTTAAAAAATGTTCTACCGCGCAAATAGTACGTCTATTTACAAACAGTATTAATGTATTGTGTTTTACGAGCTTTTAGTAAATAATATGGTGATTGCTTGTGTATAAAAGTTGTTTTGGAGTCTTTTTATACTCTTCAGTTTTTTACAGGTTTTGGCTTGCTTTGGAGAGAAATGAAGCAATTCGGGTCAGAATTGTTGGAAAACCGTTGGATTGAGCTAAAATTTTGACACAAGATAGTCATGTGAGTTAACATTCATTTGGAGGTGTTTTGAAGGTAATCGAAAAGTGCGATCAAAAGTTATAGCTACTTTAGTGAACAACTATCAACCTAACAACCATATGAAGAGCGCGCAAAAAAGGAAGTGGTAAATTTTTCTAAATATAAAGGATCGATCAATCCTTTCCCATGGATCGATAGATTTTTTCCACGACACATAATATTTCCAAAAAGTGGTCTAGACCCACCAGAAAAGACCCGACTCGACTGAGATACTTATATAACACTCATACTCGTGTTTTAGGTTATTATCTATTTTTGAAGTTCTGAAGAAGATTATTGAGTATTGTAAGCTAAGAGAGAAGATTTTTCATCCGTACTTCAAATTGGAGAAGATTTTGAACCCTTTTTCATATTCTATTTAATTACATGATGTTTTCTTGGACTTCTCTTGTAATTGCTTTATGGATATGTGTGAGTAGTTCATCAATTAGGTTTAGGATTTCTCACAAAAGAATTTCGTGATTTTTTATATTAGTTAGTTTATTAAGGGATCTTTCTTGTGGATCTTCATCTTAGGTTGTTCTGATTTTATGATGTTTAACGCACCAACAGTGTTTATTTAAATGCATGAAAGAACTTCATCAATTGGATTTAGGGTTCCTCACAAGGAGATTTTATAATTTGTTGATATTAGGTTGTCAGATTTATCTTGTGGATCTTTATCGTAAGTTGTTCTTAATGCATAAATTAAACTCATGATCTAGTTTCTGATTTTAAGATGTTAACCACATTGAAAGTGTTTGTTTAAATGCATGAAAAAACTTGAGCTGAGCAAAGTGTCGTTAGCCAACAAAAGTTGATGTTATGGTGCGCTTTGTGAATTTATCAATCCTGAATCTAATGCATGTTTTGAAAATGAAATTAACAGAAATTAGTATCTAAGATTTTATTACGTAGGGTGTTAGCGTTACGGAAGTAGGTTGGTTTGATCTTTGTGTTTTGAGTTCAAGATGGCTCTAACGTGCCATACAAAGACTGAGTGAAGTAGGAAATGACAAAAAAATCTTTCTCACAAAAGAATAAAAATAAGTTACGACGACACCGGATAAAATAATGTTTTTTAACCTGCCACAAATTCACCCATGTTATAATGTCAACTTCAAAAAGAGTTGCAATATTATTGTAATAACCCGTATTTCTTAACCCTGGTTTCGTATTAGACTTCTAGAAAGTTATTGCGGCATAGTGGTTGAAATTCCCAAAAGGGAAGCTAGTTTGTTCCAGCGACCAGAGATCGAATTCCTTTTTATTTTTAAAAGCCCATTTAAGTTCATTTGTAAAACGTCCCACATTGCTAAGGAGAGGCATCACCCTCCCATTCCTTCCCCTATATATGTTGCTCTCTCCCTTCTCATTTCTTCACAAGTCAAAGCAAAGCTCTGCAGAGGGGATTGGTTTCTCGGCTAGTCCCCAAAGGCTTCTAAGCCACCGTCTCCGGCGGAGTTGCTCTTTCCGCGAGTTCCCGGAGGTTTTCGGTGAACTCTCCGAGTCCGTTTCGCCGAGTGTTGGGCGTTTTCCAGATGATCCCGACGATCTCCGACGCTCTTTCCGGTAAGTCAACCTTTCCTTTTTTCCTTTCTTTCCTTATTAGCCTCCGGTTAGGTTAGTTAGTTGGTTCGATCGGTTAGGATTTGTTAGGTCGTTGGTCTAGTCGGTTTAGCCGGTCTAGCCGGTTTAGTCGGTCTAGTCAGTTTAGCTGGTCTAGTCGTATTAGCCGGGTTGGCCCGATCTAATAGGTTCGGTCCGGTTTTTCCTGTTCCGGTTCTTTTCTCCGTTTTTCCTAATTCTGTCTTGCTATGTTTCCGTTCGAGGTTCTGGTGGTTGCTGCAGCAAAGCTGCCCTCACCAGGTGGAAGTTGAAGAACTCCGAGCTCTCATTTCCGGGAAGTCACGGACGATCCGAGACGTTCCTGAGACCGTTTCCTTTTCCTCAGTAAGTGTTATCGTTTTGCCCCTATCCGGGTTTCCTGTTTTGGAAAGTTTCCAAATATGACAGGTTTCCATATTTGGTAAGTTTCCTTTTTAGGAAGTTTCTTTTTAGGGCAGGTTTCCCTTTTTGGTAACTTTCCTTTTCGGACAGGTTTCCTTTTTGGGTAACTTCTATTTATGGCAAGTTTCCATAAATAGTAAGTTCCCATTTCTGGTAAGTTCTTGTTTAAGGTCTAATCGGGTTCCTATTTCAGGTTTCGTTCTAGAGGAAAGTTTAGCAAAGGAAAAGCTGGATATCAAAGGATCATCTTGGGGTAAAATCTCAGAAGGAGGATCATCAGCCAGACAGACCAAGGATTTTGTAGTGTGGCCAAGGTGAGGAGTTCTCGTCCCCGTTTCATTCGTTGCACGTTTAACTTCGTTAGGCTAGGATTAGAATATCGGCCAGTGTCGAGCTATATGTCTCAGTAAGAATAAGTGTATGTATTGTTATGACATAAGGTCTTATACGCCTAAGTGCGATTGCTTGTTGGATCGCTAAGTCGAGCCTAGGCTAGGACCTGTTCTGTGAGAACTTAGAGTCGTTTAATAAAGGCATAGGTCTAAAATGGCATTGCTTGAGAATTACACCAAATATTTCTAGGGTAGTAAAATGGATGGTCTCTTGTAGTGGGCGCGGAGCCCCCTGTAGGATCTTGAAGCGGGTGGTTATCTTTTCCCCTTTTCACTGGTGTAGATCGTTGTGGCGGTGTTCGGAGGTTGTTTCTACCAGTGGGGCCGTGTTGCTCACGGTAGAAGACGACTACGGTCCCCCGTTAGGTGAGTCCTTAGGTGTGGGCAACAGACTGCGCGGGGCGGTCCGTCAGTTGAGCTATGTAAGCAAAAGGCTGGCGGGTGTTAAAAGAAAGCCTGGCTCCGGACATACCGGTCTTTCAGGAGGGAATGTAATTATGGTCCGGTCACTGGTCACGGTTGGCGGCAGGTTCTGTGGGTTACGATGTTAAGTCATGGGTTGGATCCGATGATGTGCAAACTAGGATTTGGTCGTGGCTGAAACAGGGAAAGTTGACATCAAGTCTAAAGGCCTGTGTTTGCTAGAATTTTTAGGAAAAGTGGTTGTTAAAAATTTTTCTCCGGAAAGAAGTGTCTAGTAGGTTAGGTTATTTTAAAATGTTTGAACTTGGTAGCTTGCTTGCGCGGCACATTAAGTGTTTTTTGTGTTCTTTAGGGGTTGTGGTCTAGTTCTAGTCTTTCGGGGTTAGGCGGGTAGCGGGGGAGGCAGAGTCGGGTCCGTCCTCACTAAGTGGCTTGTTTCAAAAGTCACTCACCCCTCTCTTTTTCTTCTTTTCCTTCTTCGGTGTTTCTGCAGGTGCAATTAGAAGCAAAGTTATTGACCGGTTGGTGAAGTTTGCTCCGGTTTTGGCGGTACCATTTGGAGCATTCCGGGTGCCCTCGGGATAGGTATGTTACAATTATGTTTTTTGATACCCAAAAAAAAGTTATATAGCTTCTAATATTGTTTGCTATTGTTCGTTGTTTTGTAACTAAATAACATTTACTTTTATGAATCTTAGTCTTTCTTTCTGGTCACCATGAATCCTTATAATTCAAAATCACTTTCAAAAGAGTTAAAGAAGTTTTGAGCACTTACATAACTACACGGTGTAGTCTACACCACAATATTTCAATTCCATCACATTCTAGAATGCGAAATCTGTGAGAATAAACATATACAAATGACCTCATAATCTGAAAATTAGAACTTATACTATTAACTACGGTTTCTCTCCCTGCTACACGCGGGATATTAAATAAATTTTCTTACTATTTAGTTGTAAAATTTTGAAATGTCGAATTTATGTTATTAATGCATTTTTAAATTACAATATATTTGAATTTGATCTATTACTAAGAATTGATAGGATTTTGTTTTTTTTTTTTTGCCAAACTTTAGATTTTAATATGAAGTGAATCATTAAGTGAGCATTTCTATGTTGCTCAGATTGATACAAAAATATTTGATTTTTAATTACATTTATACTATTATTAAATGAGAAGTTAAAAGTTGACGTGGCGCTCATACAGAGTAAGTTGGTGACGTGGTGTTGTCAGAATTTTCTTCGGTAAATAAAAAAAAATCAATCTGAATATCGTGGCACGTGACGTGACGGAATATGAAGCGTACATTTTTTTATTTTCTTGTGTGGCGTCGTAGTAGTCGTTCTTTATTTTCTTTCAACCGCTTTTGGACCGTCTTACCCCTGCTCAAAAATATGTATTTATCTCTTAGAAAAATGTTTTAAATTTCGGCCAATCAAAATCTGTCTAACGCCTGATTAATCTCCGTTTGTAATCTTCATCATATTTATCTTTTCGTATGTGTTTATCTTTTTAAACCTATTATTATTCTTTTTGCTTTAAATCTTAAACCACACAAAAATTTATACTTATCCTTTAGAATTAATTATTCTTATTCCCAAAAAATTAAAACCCTATATCAATCATCTGCGTATATAAATAGGTGACACCAAAACTTTCAAAGTCAAAATCCGTTTGGGTTTTTGGGATTTAGTCCTTGGTATTTGTTTCTTCGTTTTCTCTTTGTTGTTTAGTCTTCAATCATTTCTCACCTAAGGAATCGATATCAAGTTAGGATAAAGATTCAAGATAGTTTTAAAAACATGTTTATCTCTTTAGTTAAAAAAAAAGAGAAATACGTTGATGTCCTAATTCCTTTAGGAAAGACTAAATAACAAGTCGGTTAGTTAGGCTTTAAAAGTAGTTTATTTTAGTTTTTGATCGTGAGAGAACATTGAGAGAGCTTTAGGTTTCTGAGAGATTTTTCCTTGAGCTTAATAAGAAAAAGTTGTTTCTCAATTCTTGTGTTCTTTTGGTTAATATCGAGGGAAAGAAAGAGAGATCATTAAACTCTGTATCACGATTTCAAAAGCCATTGAAATCGTGTGTCTTTGTTTTGAAAGAATCGAAACTTGCGGTCTAAGCAAAAGGAAGATCGTGAACTTCGTATTATCAAAACAGAGCTTTGCTTAAAACAGAGGATATACTATTCTTTGTGTTTGATCTTCAAGGAATTTTAGTTGGTAGCAGAGCATTAGGAAGAGTGATTCTTGAGGCATATAAGACGAAGATCATACAGACATATTCTTGCCGAACCCGAGAGATGGGAGATGCGAATCCACACCCATCAACATCCGTGAAGGAACCTGGTCCACCTTCCATTCAATGTCCCTTCTTAAGAACCACAAACTACACGGTTTTGGCCATGCGAATGAAAGTAATATTGAGTATCTACAAGGTTTGGGATACTATTGATTCAGGATCAGCCGATCCTGATAAGAACAACATTGCTATTGGACTGATTTTTCAATCAATAGCTGAGACACTTGTGTTGCAAGTAGGCGAGCAAGGTACTGCAAAAGGAGTTTGGGATTCGATTAAATCCAGATACATGGGAGCTGACCGTGTAAAGGAAGCAAGGTTACAAACACTTATGACTGAATTCGAGAAATAAAGATGAAGGAATCAGACATTATTGATAGCTTTGCTGGGAAACTTTCAGAAATAGCTTCAAAGGCAGCATCTCTTGGTTAGAGTATTGATCAAAGCAAGATGGTCAAAAGGTTTCTGAATGGTGTTCCAAGAAGCAAATTCATTCACATCATCGCTTCAATAGAACAATTCATGGATTTGAATTCCACAAGCTTTGGGAGATTGAAAACATATGAAGAGAGAGTAATCGATGATGATAACAGTGGAGAGACTCAAGGAAAACTGTTATACGTAAATTCTAACAGCTATGATAACTCACGCGGAAGGGGTCGTGGTCGAGGGAAAGCTGGTAGGGGTCGAGGAAGAGGACGGTCTAATCAACAAGATAGAACCGTGCCTCAACATGAACAACATCGAGAAAAAGAAAAGAAAGATAAGTTAAAGATTATATGTTACAGGTGTGACAAGGCTGGCCACTACGCATCTGTGTGCCCTAAAAGAGTTCAAAGAACACAAGAGGCAAATAAAACAGAGACTAAAGAAGCTGATTAAGTTCTCTATATGCATGAGGTTGTGTTTTTGAACAAAGAAAAGCTAATACCAAAGAAGTATGAATCCAAGAGAGGAGAAGAAGGGATCTGGTATTTAGATAATGGTGCAAGTAATCATATGACGGGAAACAAGTCTTTCTTCTCAGAGCTGAGCAAAAGAATTAAGGGGAAAGTAAAGTTTGGAGACGACTCATGTGTAAGCATCGAAGGCAAGGGTTCGATTTTGTTTCAGAGTAAAACAGGAGAACAAAATCTTGTCTCAAACATCTATTACATCCCAGATTTAAAGAGCAACATTCTGAGCTTAGGACATGCTACAAAAATTGGATGTGACGTTAGGATGAGAGAAGATTACCTAACGGTTCATGATCCGAGAGGGAGGCTACTAGTTCGGGAGACAAGATCAAAAAACAAGTTGTACCGAACGACATTAACCATTGGCAAACCGATGTGTCTAAACTCCAAAATCAAGTATGAAGCATGGAGATGACATGCACTCTTGGGACATGTAACTTTAAAACCTTGCAGAAGATGTCCTAAAGAAGCATGGTCTATGGTCTGCTTGAAATAAGAGAAGAAAACAGAGTTTGCGAGTCATGTTTGGTCGGCAAACAAGTCCGCAAATCATTCCCGAAAGCAGCTGCCTATCGAGCTAAGAAACCACTCGATTTGATCTACGCGGATCTCTGTGGCCCTATCTCACCATCCACAATTGCTAATAACAAATACATCTTTGTTATAATAGATGAATTCTCGAGATACATGTAGACAATTCTCATGAAGGAGAAAGGAGAAGCATATGAGAAGTTTGTTGCATTCAAACAGCTTGTCGAGAAAGAATTAAAGAAGGAAATCATTGTCTTAAGGATTGATCGAGGAGGTGAATTTACATCTAAAGAATTCAATGATTTATGTGATAAGAATGGGATTTGAAGGCATCTAACAGCCCCATATACACTACAACAAAACGGTGTTGTGGAACGACGAAACTGAACACTAATGGAGATGACAAGAAGCTTACTTAAGGCAATGAAGGTGCCTAACTTCTTATGGGGAGAGGTTGCTCGTCACGCGAATTATATTATCAATAGAACCTCAACCCGTGCACTAGAAGACATGACACCTTATGAATGTCTAAAGGAAAGGAAATCGAACCTTGATCATCTAAGGGTTTTCGGTTGCTTAGCTCATACGAAAGTTGAAGCTATACACCTTAGAAAGTTAGATGATCGGTCTCAACCTTTAGTTCATCTAGGAATTGAGCCTAGAACTAAAGTTTACAGACTCTACAATCCCACATCAAGGAGGATAGTGGTAAGTAGAGACGTAGTTTTTGATGAGTCAACAAGCTGGAATTGGGGAAGCACTACGCTGGTCAGAACCGTGACCCGAGAATGTTTAACATACGATGGGAAGGTGTAATTGACGTAGGAGAAGGACCTGTAATGGTTGATCAACACGAAGAAGCCGCAGAACCTGATCCAAGTGTTGAAAATCCCGCGATAAATGATCATGAAAGCGTCGGGTCTGCAGAAAATGTTGACGAGATAGGTCATGAAGATGAAATGCAGAATGAACAAGAACAACAGCTTGAAGTACAACAACAGGTTTTGAGGAGATCAAGTCGACACATACATCAACCAAGTTACCTCAATGATTATTTGCTACAGGCTGCAGTTGAGTGCGAGAGGCTACTTCTATCACTTGATAATGAACCGAGAAACTTTGAAGAAGCAAAGAGATCAAATAAGTGGATAGAAGCAAGCAAAGAAGAGATCACCTCTATCAACAAAAACAGAACATGGTCTCTTGTTGATAGACCGAAAGGTGCAAAGGTGATAGGCTTAAAGTGGATTTTTAAGCTCAANATAAAATGGATTTTTAATCTCAAGAAGAATGCCGATGGGTCGATTAACAAACACAAAGCTCGTCTTGTTGCAAAAGGATATGCACAATAGTTTGTGTAGATTTCGATGAATTCTATGCTCCGGTTGCTCGACTCGAGACCATTCGTCTCTTGATATCTTTCGCAGGATCACACGGTTGGGAGATACACCATATGGACATTAAGACCGCGTTCTTACATGGTGAATTAACAGAAGACGTCTATGTTGAGCAACCTGAAGGTTTTGTAGTCAAAGGAAAAGAAGGAAAAGTCTACAAACTCTCTAAGGCTTTGTACGGTTTGAAGCAAGCTCCCAGAGCTTGGAATACAAAGCTAAATCAAATACTCATGGGAATGAAATTCGAAAAATGCTCTAAGGAATCGGTTGTGTACCACAGGGAAGATGGGGGTGAACTTTTGATTGTTGCAATATATGTGGACGATTTGTTTATAACAGGGAGTAGTACAAAGGTCTTGAGTGAGTTTAAGAAGGGAATGGCATCTAAGTTTGAGATGTCGGATCTCGGGAAACTCACATATTACCTTGGTATATAAGTCGAACAAGAAGAAGATGGGATTACAATAAAACAAGAAGCCTATGCAAAGAAAATCTTAAAGGAGGCTGGTCTAGAGAATTGTAATCCTATAAAAATACCAATGGAGTTTGGTTTAAAATTCTCAAAAGCTGAAGACAAAGAAGCCGTTGATACTACGAAATACAGAAGCAAAATCGGTTGTCTAAGGTATCTAATACATACGAGACCCGATTTAGCTTTTTCTGTTGGAGTCGCAAGCCGTTACATGCAGGATCCTCGGAAGTCACACGATGAGATGATCAAGCATATCTTACGATATCTTAGAGGTACTGTGGCTTTCGGGATTAAGTATGCTCGTGGAGGGTCCATGAAAGTTGATGGGATATAGTGACTCAAGTCACATTGTAGATCAAGACGATGGACGAAGTACTATTGGATACATATTCTACTATGGTTCGGCGCCTATTACATGGTGTTCTCAGAAGCAAAACACCGTGGCTTTCTCATCTTGCGAGGCTGAGTTCATGGCAGCTACGGAAGCTGCACGACAAGCCATCTGGTTACAAGACTTGCTAAGCGAGATCACATGAAAAAGGGTCGAACAAGTCATCATGCATATCGACAATGTCTTAGCTATTGCATTAACCAAAAATCTCGTGTTTCATGGTAAGAGTAAGCATATTCACAAACGATACCATTTCATACGGGAATGCATAGAGAGACAATTGGTCGATGTAAAGCACATTCCAGGAGCTAAACAAAAGGCGGATATACTAACGAAGTCATTGGCAAGAATCAAGTTCAACAAGATGCGGAGCTTGATAGGAATGCAAGATATGTCTAAAGAAAGATTGAAGCCTAAGGGGGTGATTGTTGTTTACTCTTCAATCATTTCTCACCTAAGGAATCGATATCAAGTTAGGATAAAGATTCAAGATAGGTTTAAAAACATTTTTATCTATTTAGTTAAAAAAAGAAAAAAAAGGAAATACGTTAATTTCCTAATTCCTTTAGGAAAGACTAAATAACAAGTCGGTTAGTTAGGCTTTAAAAGTAGGTTTGTTTTAGTTTTTGATCGTGAGAGAGCTTTAGGTTTTTGAAAGATTTTTCCTTGAGCTTAATAAGAAGAAGTTGTTTCTTAATTCTTGTGTTCTTTTGGTTAATATCGAGAGAAAGAAAGAGAGATCATTAAACTCTGTATCACTGTTAGTTATAGAACTGTATTTCTCATTAACCAATAATAGTATCTGTACAAAAGTATATATACATGTATATGAACCTAGCTGTATACTAACCGTATCCAATACTAACTACAGTATAAATACAATACTATAGTCTAATAGTCCCCCTCAAGATGGAGAGTAAATGTTCAAAACTCCCATCTTGCCAATGAGTCTATGAAAAAGAGTTGGATACAACGGTTTGGTAAGCACATCCGCCAACTGATCACCAAATTTAACATGAAGAAGCTGCAAAATATCTTCTTTAACCTTCTCTCTTACAAGATGACAATCATGTTCCACATGCTTTGTACGCTCATGGAATACAGCGTTCTTAGCAATGTGTAAGGCAGCTGTATTATCACAATACAACACAGGTTTCTTCTCTGAAAACACTCCAATAGATTGCAACAATCTGTACAGCCAAACAATCTCTTTTGTGGCCATAGACATGGCTCTGTACTCTGCTTCAGCAGAAGAACAAGAAACCACATCTTGTTTTCTGGATTTCCATGAAACCAAACTGTTACCAATGAAAATGCAATACCCTGTCACAAACCTTCTAGTATCTAAACAGGCTCCCCAATCAGAATCAGAAAAAAGCCTTAAGCTGAAAATCTGAATCTGCAGAGTAAAACAACCCCTGACCAATAGATCCTTTGAGATATTGCAACACTTTCTGAGCTGCTTGCATGTGAGGTTGACGAGGAGCAGAGGAATATTGACATAGCTTGTTCACAGCAAAAGAAATATCAGGTCAGGTAATAGTCAAATACATCAATCTTCCTACCAGCCTTCTATAACTACTAGCATCATCAAGCACATCACCAGAATCAGCTGCTAACTTGATACTAGGATCCATTGGAATTGTTGAAGGTTTGCAACCAAGGAGACCTGAATCCTCTAACAATTCCAAGACATACTTATGCTGGCAAAGAGAAATTCCAGCTGAAGTTCTTGATATCTCTAAGCCCAGAAAATACCTTAATGGTCCTAAGTCCCTGAGCTTAAAATGATCCTTGAGTTGAGTTTTCAAAAGGAGCACAGCTGAATCATTATTGCAGGCTATGACTATGTCATCAACATAATCAACAACAATGATAAACACATTGTCATATCCTTTGACAAAGAGAGTGTGTTCACCATGTGTTTTCTAAAACCTAAAGAGACTAACGTAGAAGAGAACTTGAGATACCATTGTCTACTAGCCTATTTAAGTCCATAAATGGACTTTTTCAACTTCAAGACAGCATTAACAGGCAGATTGTCCCCCTGTCTTGCAGCATAGCCAGGAGGCAGAACCATATAGATCTCTTCCTCAAGATCTCCATTGAGAAAGGCATTAGAAATGTTTAGCTGACTAAGAGACCAATTCAACTTTGCTGCTAAAGCAAGAACAGAACGAACAGTAGCCATTTTGGCTACAGGAGAAAATGTATCAACAAAGTCAAGACCTTCTTGTTGTGTATACCCCTTAGCAACGAGTCTAGCTCTATATCTCTCCACAGAACCATCAGCATTATGCTTGACTTTGTAAACCCAACGACAACCCACTGCTTCTTTACCAGGAGGAAGAGAACAGACATCCCAAGAATCCAAGCCTTCCAAAGTCACATACTCTTCATCCATAGCACCACACCACACTTTGGATTTCTTTGCCTCATTAAAAGTTTGGGGCTCAACAGAATGAAGAACATAATTAATAAAAACTGAATAAGAAGATGAGAGTTTTGCTTGAGAATGATAACTGGATAAAGGATAAAGAGAATGTGAATGGCACTCATAATCCTTCAAATAGGAAGGGGGTTTACGATATCTATGGGAAGAAGATGCCAAAGGCAAACCTTCTTCAGAAGATGAATGTGCCAAAGGCAATGTATCATCAGAAAAAGATGTTGCAGAAGGCAAAACATCATTAGAGTTTGCAGGATCAGAAAAGAAAGCTTGTTCTGCAGCAGAAAGATCAGAATTTGCAGCACAAGGAAAGATATTTTCATAAAAGATGACATGTCTAGAAATGGAGATGCTGTTACTCTCTAAATCTAGAAGTTTATACCCTTTGAAACTTGAGGGATACCCTATGAATATACAAGCTTTTGCTCGTGGATCATATTTACTTCTCTGTTTAGGAGAAGTGCTTTTATAACATAAACAACCAAAGGTTTTTAAAGAGGTATAGTCAGGTTCTTTGTGAGTTAAGACTTCATAAGGAGACTTATTATGAAGTAAAGGGGAAGGTAAACGATTGATTAAAAACACAGCGGTCAAAATGCAATCTCCCCAGAAAGATAAAGGAATTTTGGATTGAAAAATTAAAGATCTGGCTACATTTAAAATATGCTGGTGTTTTCTTTCAACAACAGAATTTTGTTGAGGGGTTTCAGGACAAGAGTGATACGAGACACTACCTTTCTTAAGATATAATTCCTTAAAAGACAACTCAGGAGCATTATCAGATCTAACTGCTTTAACTCTAATACTGAATTGTGTTTCAACCATAGTCAGAAAATCAGGAAAAACATTCAAAACATCTGACTTAGCTTTCAAAAGGTAAACCCAAGTAGCTCTACTACAGTCATCTATAATAGTCAAAAAATATCTAAAACCTTCTGAAGTAGCAACAACAAAAGGACCCCACACATCAATATGTAACAGATCAAAAGGAACACCAGACATATTATTTTGAGAATCAAAAGGCAAATGCTTATGTTTAGCTAGATGACAAATTGAATAGTGAAAAACATTGTTTCTTTTATTTGATATAGGTAAAGACAGAGTTTTGCTCAATGTTTCAACTTTAGAAATAGAAGGATGTCCTAGCCTAGCATGCCATGTATTCATATCAGTCACACTAGAACAAGCAAGAGCATTATTACCTGGAAATTCAGAAGCATTAAACAAAGAACCTGAATGCAGAACAAACAAATTTGAAACTTGACTACCCTTGCCAATCATCAATTCCTGAGTAAGGTCCTGAATGAAACAAGAATCATATGTAAAGCTGACCATAGAATGTAAATCTTTAGTCAAACAACTCACACTTAACAGATTGAATCTAAAAACAGGAACAAAAAGCACATTCTTCAAAGTGATTTTGTCACTAAGAACCACAGAACCTATTCCTATAATGCTCACTGAGATATCATTAGGAAGTTTAACAAAGGTATTATCAAGGTTTTTAAAGGTGAGGAAAAGGTTTCTATTGTGACAAATATGATGAGTGGCTCCCGAGTCAATGATCCAAGAATCAGAGGAAATAACAGCATGACCATGAAATAGCAAAGGTGACATGCCAACAAAAGGAAAAGAATAAAGATGATAGAATGTACCAGACACTTTAGAAGTAGATGGCACAACTGAAGGAGAGACAAAGAAATTTTCTTGTGGTGATGTGTTGCTATGACTTTGGAGCTGAGAACTGAAATAGGCAATAAATTGTTGGAGCTGATCCGCAGAGAAAGGGCCTGATGTATCATTCATTTTTGTTTGAGCCACTTTATCCACAGAAACTGGTTCAGAAGGGACCATAGTACCAACTGCATCAGAAACTTCAGATCCAACAAGAACATTTGCAGATATTTGTTGAGTCTGAGGTACTTGAGAAGAATTAGATTGCATTGGCCTCTGAAACTTTCCCTTGTAACCATTATTCTTCATATCAGGTGGATATCCATGCTTTTTATAGCATTTGTCTATGACATGACCCAAACCTCCACAATAGCTACAAACTGGTCTAGGCCTGTGAGATGTGATTTGAAAAATTGTTGGTTGATTCATCTGTGTCTGAAAGGCATTTGGAGTTATTCCACTGTGAGGAATCAATCTAGCAGACTTCTGACTATCTTCTTGATCTAACAAGTTGTATATTTCTGAAAGAGAAGGCAATGTCTTCTTCATAAGAATTTTACTTCTGACATTGTCATATGAATCATTCAATCCCATAAGAAAATCAATATTCCTATTAATTTCCTTTTCTTCCAAGAGATCTTCAACAGTTTGAGCAGTAGTCCTTACACTAGCCAATTCTTCCCATAGTGTTTGCATCTGAGTGTGATAGGATGACAAATCCATATTGCCTTGTCTCAGAGAATTCATTTGTTGTCTAAGCTTGTATAATTGTGGAAGATTAGATTTGTGAAATCTAGTATAGAGATCCTTCCACATATCAGCGACAACTTTGAAATAAAGAATGCTTGCATACAACTTCTTTGACATAGAATTAAGCAGCCATGACTTCACCATACTATTGCAACGACACCAGATCTTATAGACAGGATCATTTTCATCAGGTTTTGGCATAGATCCATCGATAAAACCTATTTTGTTCTTTGCTTCTAAGCTCACAGTCATTCCAACAATCCAAGTTCCAAAATTAGTTCCATCTAGTACTCCAGAAACTAGAGTCAAACCTGGATGATCCGAGCTATGGAGATAGTATGGACTTTGGGGATTGTCCGGTGAAAGATTTTGATCAATCATCTGAAAAGGATTCTGAAACTTCACTGGATCGGATTTGCGTTGAATGTTAGATCCAGAGAAGCCTCGATCGAGAGATCCAGATGAAATGTCTTTATCGCGACATCGCGAAAACTCTTTGGAGGCGATTTCCGGCGAAGTAACCACCGGAGGTTCTGGAGAAGCTGTACGATACTTCGATTTACAGTTCCGTCTTCCCATGATATCGATTGTGATGAATCAGAAGAGAAGTGATCACAATCGCAAGGAAATGAAACAGAGGAATCGAGAAACAGAGGAATCGAGATTGAGCTTCGATGTATCTTAGATAAGGGAAAGAAGAACGATCTCCGGTGAGAGTTCCGGTAGATCTAGATCGGAGAATGAGATATGCGGAAGACGATATTGAGCTGAGAATCAGGTGTTTCTTAGCTTCGATACCATGTTATCGTGTGTCTTTTTTTGAAGGAATCGAAACTTGCGGTCTAAGCAAAAGGAAGATCGTGAACCTTCGTATTATCAAAACAGAGCTTTGCTCAAAACAGAGGATATACTATTCTTTGTGTTTGATCTTCAAGGAACTTTACTCTTTTGCTTTGTGTTATCATTTGATAAGTCGACTACTATGTAATTTTTCTTTATTTTACACTTTATAGTTTTGTGTTTTGATTTGTCTATATTTGTGTGTTGATGATTCTTATTATATTATTTTGTTAGCTTCAATATAAAAATGCAAAACTTGCCAACACATCTGCTATAAGATGAGTAAGTTGAAACTTTTGAGCTTTAAAACCCATCTCAGCTCTGTTGATCTTATAGTGATAATCTTTTGTGTTTGATATTCAGAATACTTTGCTTAGAAGATACGTTAGATCCGCTCAAGGAAAAAAGTAAGATTATGGTGCGCCTGAGAGGCAAAACAAAGAGAATGGAAAAAAGGAAGGCAAGCAGCTCCAGCTGATGCTGTTGCTATGATTCCTTGCAATGATGGGTACTCCGTGAATTCTCATTTTCTTCCAGTTACATGTATCAACTTTGTATATGGAAAAGCTTTGTCCTCTTACGTGAACTCTACTTTGTAAGTATGCCTCCCATCGACCACATCTTTTTTAGTGTATTGATATAAAAGTGTTGCATCAATCATTTGGTATTGATGTTGGTTTTACATTTTTGATGGGAACTCTTAATGCACCAGTAGCAACTTATGGCATCAAACCAGCATTGTATAAGCCGCAACTGCATTGAATAAGAGACATACAAAAGGTGATTTGTGCATTGTATAATCTCTATCAAAGATAAGTAGCTGATCTGATTCAATCCGATCCAACGAGTATAATGAATGTTTTTTCAATGCTTGTTCCTTGAATTAAAGATGCAATGGATTCGTTTATTAATCAACATTTATTGATATCTACTTTTACCTTTAAAGCATAAAATATTGGATATTGATATAAAAGTAATTATTTTGATCAAGTGAATTGTAGATGTCAGGCTAAGATCTGAATCAAACAATCTTGGCAATCTTTGAACTTAGTCACTATGTTAATCTATGTAATTAAAATTTTGAAATCTAACCATGTTTGTGCAAGGCACGGACCAACACCTAGTTTCAAATATATAAAAATAAAATCTTCAGACATACATTTATACACTAATAACATTTTAAGATATGAGCAACCAACACCATTGAAACCTATTGAAATCAATTACCCCTATTTGATCGTGGGATTCAGGTGATGTCCTATTTCTCTGTGTCTAAGCCAAGATATCCCACATAAGAAGAGTAAACATGTATGTGGCCAATAACATTGTAACATCTAGTCCCGAGAAAACAAACGGTACTGCCAAAATCATTTCGCAAAACCACTAACTTGAACTTCAAACTGCCATTTCTAACTCTAACATGCAAAAACACACCTGAAAAATGACAAAGAGGGGGGAGGGACAAGAAGAGAGGGGGTGAGTAATAGGGGAATCACTGAGTGACGGGGTGGGTTGCTAAACACGTAACACCGCCGAAAAAACTTAACAAACTTCCTACGATACAATAGATTTAACACCAAACAAGGCAACTAGCATACCACAAATATCACATAATGACATCTCAAATGCCCTAGATCATGCCTCGAGGTCTACGATTTCCGACTTGGCACCCAGTGAATTTCCGGCCTACCACCCAAGTGGATTTCTGACATGCCACCCGATTGGATTTCCGGTCTGCACCTCACCCCCGACGTAACTTATATCAAATGCCCCCTTACATAACCCCAATTTCAAGCATCATCCTAGGAAAAAGCACTACGACTCTCTAAACCTAAGTTCCACGGCAACATACAAGCTGACTCGACACTCAAGCATGACTATCAAACAATATGCGATAAACTTATTCTACTAGAGAAAAGACTACTAAACCAGATCGAACGGGAAAGGGGGGCTGCTACGTGGTAACTTCCTCACCAGCCTTATGTCGCAGATTCTAGACTCGGTTGACTACAAAAAGGTGGTTGACCTTCGGGACCTGAACCAGAAAATCCAAGTTAGACCTTAACCGGGACCTTTCGAAAAAGGAAATTTTCCATTTATGGAAACCTGTTAAATATGGAAACGTGTCTTAAATGGAATTTTCCAAAAACATGAACTTTCCTAAACTATAAACTTTCCAAAAATGGGAACTTGCCAAAAGTGGAACTTTCCAAAAATAAGTACTTTCCTAGAAAGAAAACATGTCAAGAATGGAAGCTGCCCAAAAAGGAAACCCGAGACCAAGGGAAAATGGTCATTTCATTTACCAGGCAAAACAACATTCTCGGGAACGTCTTGAGTCATCTGCAAATCTATGGAATCCTGAACTTAGAGTTCCTCATCTTCTTTCCGACGCGGTCACATTCGCTGCATCAACTTCTGGAATGCGCTTCTCCAAACATATGAATCCGAAACTTGTTTTTCTTTTATCAGTGGATTCATATGAGTCCCTACATCAGTTCCAAAAAAGATGAGCTCCAATAACATCCTTTAACCTAACTAAACATGAATTACAATTCAGCAACTTAATTATGGAGAAGGGCATAAACATAGACACTAGGAAAAGAGGTATAAAACCAAAATTGACCATTAACTTCTCGATCCGAATAGTCAGAATCAATTCGTGGATGTCCTCGATTTCACTCCGACCAGATGATGTTCTACCTCAGAAAATCCCTCTACACAGAGGCTGATCGCATATTCAGATTACACTGAAATCACTCAGAAAAACGTCCAAAATTTTCAGTAGGAAACTCAAAATTGCATTCTATGAATTGGAGATGAAAGACCGAGAAGAGGATCACTTATTGTAGAAAAATCAGATAGAGATTCATCGGTTTGCCCAACTGCCCATCTATTCTTTTTCAGATTGAGATGTCTCACAGGAGACTGCATTAGGATCTTCTCCGCGGTGATGGATGGAGGCTCTTGCGAGGTGCGATTTGGCAAGGGCTTCGCCATCAAACTCTCTGGTGGCTGACTTCCTTTGGTCGAGCCTCCCTTGTTTATAAGGGGAAGGGAGCCCTAAGTTACTAAAGGGGAAAAGAAAAAAACGCCCATGTAGACCAAATGGTTTTGGACTTCGATTCCCTTTGAATTTTAATTGAACTGGCATAGCGGGATAGGGATGTTATAATTCGCCCTTTCTTACAGCGAATTCGTCGCGAATTCTGAGACAAATCGTAGCACCCTGGACTTGCACACCTGGGGTGCCTGCACATGAGTCTAGTTGAATGTGATATCACATAGATTCGATCTTCCAAACCACTCTCGATCCAGTGCTTCAGCGCTCCCCCACTTAGTTTCCGACCAAGCTTCGAAGTGTCCTACTTCGGCAAACGATTGTTGTAAATTTCCTTATGCACCAGAGATGTCCTCTCCATGATGTATATTTTCCAGGGTGAATTTGTCCTTTGATCTCACCAACGTCCACTTGCATTTACCTTTCATGCTTAGGTATAATCTTCTAGTTTATGCCCCTCACCACCATCGCTCTGCTGGTGTACCACATAGTTCTCACGTAGGTTCCTTCTAGGCAGTTTTTGTTGTACCCGAGTTCTTGCACAAGAGGACGTTCCTTGCAAGACTTGTACTTTATGCTCACATCCTCGTCCATAGTCGAAGTTTTGTCCTTATACCCTCCTTAAGGTACTCTTTTAGCCTAAAGTGAGACTTGGCTAAGTAGTATGCATCACTTTTTGATATTGTTCCTCTGGTAAATATCTTTCCATTGATAATCCCTCCTAGGTTCCGTTGTGATACTTCATCCAATGGAAACCTGTCTTTGGTGAGCTTGCTTAGAGTCTTGTTCTTCAGATCCTCTGACTCTCGCTTAATCATGTCCAATGATTTTTTGTGTGGCTCCTTCCACATCCCACTAGATACAATGCTCGAGTTTATTGTCGTCTTGAAAGCTCATGGTTCTTTTCCATTTGCTGACTTATTTCCTCTAACTGTTTCTTCAACTCGGAGTCAAACAGTGCTCGAGACACAGGTGACGTACCTAGTTCAAGCTCAATAGTGAATGCAGGGACGAAAGAGCTCTCCCTTATGTGCGCCAAAGAGCTCATAAGGAAGGGGAACTAAGCCCTTATAGCAACAATCTCAGCCATCAAGGAAGGTGAATCGATCGAAATCAAGGACATCCCGGTCGTCGCTCAATGTGGGGACGTATGCTGTGATGAGATGCTATCCAATATCCAAACATTCTGTACGAATTCTTTAGCAACTCTCACGCCTTAACCAATCATGGTATGCATAAATGGCTTTTGACTGCATAGTTGATCTCCTCTATGTAGTCATGTCCCACACAACCTTTTTCTTTTCACAATAACTTGGATTTCCATCCACATTAGCCATGACATACAACAATTTCTCCGACTTTATAGAAGTTTCCTCTTCCTACTCGGTGGCGCTTTAGACGTACCCAACGTCATCTCAACATCTAAGGTGACCTCCCTACCCGACTGTGTCCTTACGGCTCAGTGGTCCAATTAAGTTGTCCTTACTTAGTCTTCACCAACTTGACCCTACCTGAGTTACCCCACTAGCTCTAACGTCGCAAAAAATCTTGTATCCTCTAATTGATTTCAAAAACTTTTTAACCTCGAACTAACACGCTCCTCGACTGAACTTATTTCAAATGCAGCTCTGATGACCTCGGTAACTACGACTCCAATCCTCGGTTATCTCCACTCGTGGCCCCTTTTTCACCCCACCTTAACTCTTAAACAGAGCACCCAACCACCTGTGCTCCTTTTTCATCACGTCTTAACTCTTAGACGTGCACTCAACCACCTGTCCTTTTGCACCCGTCCTAACACTTGATCGAAACACACAACCACCCAGTGGCCTTTTGTACCCACTTCCCTTACACAGACGCTCCTATGCTTCCCGCCCCGACAGGAAAATTAATGAACTCGACTCGCAAGCACACACAAATTATTAAAACCCAACACCCTTAAACCCCGATTTAGATCATAACTTCGATGCTCCCTTTCAGGCTCTAGATACGGTGTCTCAACCTCGATGACCAAAGGCCTAAATACGTCTCTAGTAGTCGCAGTAGCCAAGCCTCGAAACGCATGCCGTCGATGATTCTCACATCTTGGAACTCAAAAGAAATCCCTAGAGCTAGAAGTTAACCTAATGCCTGACTTGGTGTTTTGAAATACTTTTACTGAGTCATTTTTGGGAGTTCCCGGAAAATCATAAAATTCACTTTTTCAAAACAACTTTTGCTTTCGAAAACCACGACCCTTTGAGTCAGAACCAGAGTAGCCTTTAACCTATATTCTCATACCATTTGTAACATCCCATCCCGACGGAACCGGAATATCCAAATAGTACCGCCAAAACCATTTTGCGAAACCACTAACTTGAACTTCAAATCGCCGCTTCTAACTTTAACCTGAAAAAACACACCTGAAAAGGGACAAAGAGGCGGGGGGAGGGACATGAAGAGAGGAATGAGTGATAGGGAATCACTCAGCGAGGGGGTGGGTTACCAAACATGCAACACTGCCGAAAAGATTTAGTAAACTTCTTAAGATACAATAGATTTAACACCAAAAAAGGCACGTACCATACCACAAATATCACATAATGACATCTCAAATGCCCTAGATCATGTCCCGAGGTCTATGATTTTTGGCCTGCCATCAGAATGGATTTCCAGCCTGCGCCTCACCCCGAGGTAACTTATATCAAATGCCCCCTAACATAACCCTAATCTCAAGCATCATCCTAGGTGAAGCAGTACGATTCTCTATACCTAAGTTCCACAACAACATATAAAAAAACTCGACACTCAAGAAGGACTATCAAAAAAGACGCGATAAACCTATTTTACCGTTGAACATATTGCTACACCAGATCAAACGGGAAAGGGGGCTACTACGTGGTTTGCTCCTCACCTTAGCCTTAAATCGCGAATCCTTGACTCGGTTGACTACAAACTCGTGGTTGACCTTTGAGATCTGAACCAGAAAATCCGAGTTAGACCTTAATTGGGACCTACCGAAAAAGGAAACTTTCCATTTATGGAAACTTGCCATAAATGGAAACTTCCAAAAACAGAAAGTTGCCAAATATAGAAACATGTCATAAATGGAACTTTCCAAGAACATGAACTTCCCTTAACTAGAAACTTTCCAAAATGGGAACTTGCCATAAATGGAACTTTCCATAAATATGTACTTTCCTAGAAAGAAAACGTTCCAAGAATGGAAATAGCCCAACAAGGAAACTCGGGTCCAATGGAAAACTAGTCATTTCAATCACTGGGGAGAAATGTTCTCGAGAACGTCTTGAGTCATCTGCAACTCTCTGAAACCCTGAATTCGAAGTTTCTCAACTTCTTTCCGACGCAGAAAAAAGCGTTGCATTACTTCTGGAATGCACTTCACCACACATATGAATTTGAAACTGGTTTTACTTTTACCAGTGGATTCATATGAGTCCCTACATGAATTCCAGAGAAGATTAGCTCCTAAAACATCCTTTAACCTAACTAAATTCAAATTACAATTCAGTGACTCAGTTCTGGAGAACCGGCATAAACACAGACACTTAGAAAAAGAGGCATAAAACCAAAACTGACGGTTAACTTCTCGATCCGAACGGTCAGAATCAATTCATGGATATTCTCTAGCCATAGGACCCGATTTCACTTCGATCGGACGTTGTTTGACCTAGGAAACTCTCTTTACACACATAATGGTCGCATATTATGACTGCACAACAACAACTCAGAAAAATGCACAAAACTTTCATTAGGAAACTCGATATTGCATTCTAGAAATTGGAGATGAAAGATCGAGAAGAGGATCACTTACTGTAAAAAAATCAGACTGAGATTTGTTGATTTGTCCAGCGATCAATTGGTTCTTTCTCAACAAATTACATTTGTCTCACAAGAGACTGAATTGGGTTCTTCTTCGCGGTGATGGATGGAGGCTCTTGCGCGGTGCAATTTGGCTAGGGCTTCGCCATCAAACTCTCTGGTGACTGACCTCCTTTGGTCGAGTCTCCCTTATTTATAAGGGAAGGGAGCCTTAGATTACTAAAGGAGAAAAGACAAAAACGTCTATGTCGGACCAAATGGTTTTGGACTTCAATTCCTTTTGAATTTTAGTTGAACTGGTATGGTGGAATAGAGATGTTACAAACGTGTTAATTTTCTAGCTCAAAATTCAGGATCACTCTTGAATTTACACAAATTTAAACATCAATATCTTGTCTAACCAGCTCACATAGTGTTTGGTTGCACCTCGCCACTCTGCATTTTCTGTCAAGAAAAGTAGAGCAAGTAGATCCAACGTGCATGGAGGAGCGAGCTCCTCTATTGACTATTCATTCTAAATAATGCAACTTAAGTTTATCAAAATTTCAATATGTTGGGTATAATATTTCGGTATAAAACTATTATTAGAATTTTTTGTTAGAGTTTTAGTTTTAATACCAAGTTAAATTACATTTTAAATTTAAAATGTACTTGAAAGTCGAACCCATTGCATGCTAGTTTACGTTTCTCTGCGATTCTTATTTGTCTAACGATTATCTTTTATTGATCTTTTATTTGTGTTACTTTCAGCTTTGTTTCTTTAGTTTTAATAAAAAATCAAAATCAAACAACCTTTGTTCCTTCTTAGTTAATTCGTAAGTCCATGGATCCTTAGTGCGCCCATTGTAGCTGTAGTAACGTTTTTTGGGTGAAACTTGACACACATTAATGGTAACAAGAGCAAGAATTCTTTTAGTCTCACATGGTCTCCTTTATTCCCCATGGGGTCAAAAGTTTCAGATTGGACTTGGTGTAAGTTAGAGGGTACTAATCCCATCTAGTGTATCCAAAGATGACCCATGATCATGTTGTACGCTGTAATGCATATGATTACTGAGAAACGTGTCCTCTCTAACCTCACCAATGGTTCACTTGTCCGCTGAAACGAACAAGTGCACTAGCTTTTTTGGTCAAGGCGCCCTTCTCCAATACCAACTTACCTAGTTTTCCAGGAAGAGTATGTTTTTGGAGCTCCCGTTGTGCAAAAGAATCCTCTTCACCAAAAAATCAGCGTTCGTCAAAGATATGACCAATACGTCATGATGTGGAGCAAGCACTTTCTCTTGCTCCTCTAATGTGAAACTTATAGCATTGACCTTGAGCTTCTTGCAACTGACTTCTTGGTTACCTTGATTTCTCTTAGAAATCTTGGTATTTATTGTGGTTGTTGCATGTGTGATGCGTTGACCTTGGATCCTCTGGATATAATGCGGGTAATCCATTTTTTTGTGGTGGCGAAGGAAGAGTATTTTTAGGCGGTTAGTGATCCTCTTCGTATTACTCATCAACTCTTGGGTTTTTCGAAGAGTAACTTTCGCATATATCCTTTCTTAGTAGTTTGTTAGCTTATATCTTCAACGAAATGCAATACTTTGTCTTATGGTCGTGATCGTTGTAGAATTCGCACCACTTGACATCATTGCGATGGTTGTCTTGGGATTTAAACTGTTGAGGTCACTTGACCTGGGGACCATATGCCTTATAATTCTCACTAGATCTGCCGAGGATATCGAGAGCTTCAATATATCTAGCCATGTCATCACTGCTGACCTTTCGTCTTTTGATATGTCTAAGAATCGATGGTTGTTCTTGTTATTGCCTCTTCCTTATCCAGGCCTTTGGCTGGATTTTTCATTCGTACTATTATTCTCCGTTTGTATGACTTGTGTCTCTGGCTTTGGAGAATATCTCTTCCTAGATGCGAGATCCTCCTCCCACTTTACTTGTGCCCAAGCACTAGAGAATACGTCCTCCATAGTTTTACATTGGTACTGCTATGATCCCTAGATCGATTTCTCTGGAATTGGTAGCGACGGATAATCCTGAAGGAGATTCATTTGGTGGAGATTTTAGGTTCTGCCTCGTGTATCCCTCGATAATGGATTTGTGAATCCTAAACTTTTTGGAATCCTTAAAAATGTTACCGAATGAATGGTGACACAAGTGTTTATGGACTAACTTCTGGTACTACCGAATTGGGCTCAGGTATCAAAACTTTAGCCATTTGATTTCAGTATCACACTGAAGTTCGAATTGAGAATCACTCTCAAAGAAGGAAAGCAAAAACATAGAATTCTTATTGATAAAAGGTTGGTTCCTCCTTTGCCATTACGTTTGACTACATTATATAGGAAAAAATTCTAAACCCTAATTTAAAAAGAAAAGAAAAAAGAAAAGAAAAGAAATCTGAAACAAATCAGAATTAGATATAATCTAATTAAAGGAATGATAATCTAAAAAGAAATCTGGAAAATAAAAGAAAAATCTGAAATAAAAGAAAAATCTGAAATAAAAGAAAAGGGAAATCTGAAAACAAAAAGGAAATATAACAAAAACTGATATTCAACCCTAACTATGATGCCCGAACAAAACCAAGTCTGCTTACATCTGGGTAAAATGTCGGCCTTCTTCACCCAAACAGGACGCCCAGACAAAACAAAATTTGCATACATCCAGGTAAGATGTCGCTCTTCTTCACCTGGACAGAACGTCCGGACAAAACCAAATTTTCTTACACCTGGGTAAGATGTCGCCCTTATTCACCCGTACATGACGTCTAGAAAAATCCAAATATGCTCAAACTCATATAAGATGTCACCCTTCTTAACCCGTAAAGAATGTCTGGAAAAAACCTGCGAAGTTGAATTTTACAGCAAAATTTCCTTACCAGGCCTTTGGTTGGGTTTGTCATCCCTACTTTTATTCTCTGTTTGGATGACTTGTGACTCCGGCTTTGGAGAATATCTCTTCCTAGATGATAGATCCTCCTCCCACTTTACTTTTGCCCAAGAACTAGAGAGCACGCGTCCTCCACAGTTTTACATTGGTACTGATATGGTCCCTAGATCGATTTCTCTAGAATTGGTAGCGATGAATAATTCTGAAGGAGATTCATGTGGAGGAGATTTCAGTTTCTGCCTCGTATATCCCTCGATAATGGATTTGTGAATCCAAAATTGTTTGGAATTCTTGAAAATATTGTAGAAGTCTGGAATCGAATGAATGATGACATATGTGTTTATGGACTAACACCTGATACTACCGAATTGGGCTAAGATATCAAACCTTTAGCCAATTGATCTAAGCATCCCACCGAAGATCGAATTGAGAATCACTCTCGAAGAAGAAAAGCGAAAGTTTTGGAATTTTTATTGATAAAAATTTGGTTCCTCCTTTGCCATAATGTTTGGCTCTATTATTTAGGAAAAAAGATTAACCCTAATCTAAAAAGAAAAGAAAAAGAAAGAAAAGAAACATGAAACAAATCAGAATCATATCTAATCTAATATAAATGAATAATAATATAAAAAGAAATCTGGAAAATAAAGGGAAAATCCGGAAATAAAACAAAAAGGAAATCTGAAAAAAATAAAAAGTAACAAAAAACTGATTTTTCAACCCTGACTATGATGCCCAGACAAAACCAAGTCTGCTTTCACCCGGGTAAGATGTCGTCCTTCTTCACCCTGATAGGACGCCCGAACAAAACCAAATCTGCTTACACCCGAGTAAGATGTCGCCCTTTTTCACCTGGACAGGACGCCCAGTCAAAGCCAAATCTGCTAGCACCCAGGTAAGATGTCGCCCTTCTTCACCAAGAGAGGACGCCTGGACAAAACCTATGAAGTTAAACTTTAAAGCATAATTTCCTTCTTCTTGTCCAATTCATTTGCATCTTCATGAAGGTCTTCTCCAGACTGTTCAAATCATGAAACCAGCTTGTTAGGATCTTAACATCCTCCCTCTATTAACAAGGATTTGTCCTCAAATTCGTTCTTCCTTTGTCAAACGAAAACAAATTCTTCACACAGATCAAAGTCCTCAAATCTTTTACCTTGTCGAACAGCCACTACAGCCTTTGATGTTGCTTCAGTTTGATCACAAAACCGTCTTTGACTTTATCAATTAATGGCCCAAGTCTCTGAACTTTTGCTCCAATATTATTTTCTTGGGATGAATGTGAACATGCTCCCAAAATCTTCGGCTGATAATCTGTTAGAATAAAAACCCTCCTTTATTTCCTAACTCTAGGAACCTCGTTCCTTTGTTTGGTTGCAACCCTTCCAACAAACCATCTTTAGATATGGTTGTTGAAGTCGAGAATGTTGTATCCCTGAAGATAAAATCAACTACCTCTTTTTTCTCTGGATATGCATTTAAGCTCAGAACATAACTTACATCAACAAGATTTCTTGTGAAGTCATTCTGAATCAGAATCTCTGTGGCAGATCCTTTTGTCAATATTCCTTCATAGAATCTAACTTTTCATCCCCTTCTAGATGTGTTTCCGCAACAGGATCATATTCCCCGCTCTCCTCTAGTTGTTTCTCCTTTAATGGTTTGAAGACCTAAAAAGGTGTTTCTTCATGATCTTGTTGATTAAGTTCTTTTGTCGCTGGGGTTTTCGTTCTAATTGAAGAAGAATGTATCAAAGTCCTAGGCTGCTCATGGTGTAATTCTCGAAGGTAATGTCTCAGAATAAACTTCTTCCTCATGACATTTTTCATCTCATTCCAAGTTTGAACATAATATTCACCTCTGCGTCTTCTCATAGACACCAACTGATCTCACCATGTGATTACATAGTCTTAAAAGATATAGTTGGCTATACGAACCTTCTTAGCTTCAGAGAAGTATTTGCGTTCAAAGATTAATTCAATTCTTTTCTCCCACTTCAATTATGCATCCAGATCAATTCTCCCATGAAAGGATGGAATCATCATCTTTAAACCACCAAGGTAAGCCTCATTATCCTTAGCTTCTTGATCACGTCCTGCAAAGAAGTTCGTGAAAGTTGTCTATTTTTTCTTCTCTTTTGGCTTTTTTTGTTCGAATTTTTCTTTTCTTTTTTTCAGAAGAGAGAAAAACTAGGGTTTAAGATTACAAAGTGAAACAATAAAAACCCACGAAGAAATCGCAAAACAGAAGAAAAAAAAATTGATGAAAAGATGAGAAAGATAGATTGATAATACCAAATTCTAGATCAGCTATGATACCACTTGATATGATCCCTAGATCGACTTCTCTGGAATTGATAGCAATGGATAATCCTGAAGGAGATTTAGGTGGTGGAGATTTTAGGTTTTGCCTCGTGTATCCCTCGATAATGGATTTGTAAATCCAAAACTGTTTGAATCCTTGAAAACGTTGTAGAATTCTGGAAAAAATGAATGATGACACAAGTGTTTATGGACTAACACTTGATACAACCAAACTGGGCTAAGATATCAAACCTTTAGCCAATTGATCTCAACATCATACCGAAGATCGAATTGAGAATCACTCTCGAAGAAGAAAGCAAAAATTTTAGAATTTTTAATGATAAAATGTTAGGTACATAATATAGAAAAAAAAAAGATTAACCCTAATCTAAAATGAAAAGAAAAGGAAAAGAAAAAAAAAAGAAATATGAAAAAAAAAATCAAAATCAGATCTAATCTAATATAAAAGAAAAAATCATCTAAAAGAATTTGGAAAGTAAAAGGAAAATCTTAAAATAAAAGAAAAGAAAATATGAAAACAAAAAAAGAAAAATAACAAAAACTGATTTTCAACCCTGACTACGATGCCCATATAAAACCAAGTCTACTTATGCCCGAGTAAAATGTCGCCCTTCTTCACCTGGATAGGATTTCCAGACAAAACCAAATCAGCTTACACCTGGGTAAGATGTTGCCCTTCTTCACCTGGGCAGGACGCCTGGACGAAACCAAATTTGCTTACACCCGGGTAAGTTCTCGCCTTTCTTCACCTGGACATAATGCCCAGAAAAAACCAAATATGCTTACACTTAGGTAAGATGTTTCCCTTCTTCACCTAGACAAGATGCCCGGACAAAACCTTTGAAGTTGAATTTTAAAGCATAATTTCCTTCTTCTCGTCCAAGCCATTTGCATCTTCATGAAGGTCTTCTCCGGGTTGTTTGAATCATAAAACTAGCTTGTCAGGATCATATCAAGTACTTTTTCAATTATTTGTAAATGTCTCCTTCCGTTTGTAAACATCTTCTAAATGTAGAGATAACAATAGATGTTTTACATTTGGGGATACAAACTTTCTCTTGGTTGAAATGTGCTACATAACTACGTAATGTCTCCACCCTACGTTGTAGAATCTCATACAAATCATTGTGTATTTTTTCCAAGTTCTCACTGCTTGCAAATTATTCTATGAACAAATCCGTTAGGGCAGCGAAGGAACGAATTGGTCATGTATTAAGCCACGTGATTATCTAGGTCACTGGTTACATAACTACGTAATGTCTCCACCCTACGTTGTAGAATCTCATACAAATCATTGTGTATTTTTTCCAAGTTCTCACAGCTTGCAAATTGTTCTATGAACAAATCCGTTAGGGCAGCGAAGGAACGAATTGGTCATGTATTAAGCCACGTGATTATCTAGGTCACTGGTTTCATTATATCGCCTCATGGTTATAAAGGATAATTTTCCGGGCATCTCAAGGAGAGTAATCTCGTTCGTGAATGGAATGTCTGGATAAAATCTTAAGGAAGTCCTCCTGGTTGGTGGCACACCTTTCGGTCGCCATTTTATCATGCCTAGACCACCTCAAACTTCTTGGAAGTGATTGTCTTCAGGTAGGCGGTTTTTGTTTATCTATGGGCCGCGTCCTAATCTATTGTTTACGGGGGTCCATCCCCATCCCTCATGGTTGGTACATTTGTACGGGCTACTCCTTGGGTCTGTATGTCCCCCATATGTTCACCATATCCTAGTGGGATTTGGGAATTAGGGTCCCTGTCGCCTAGAAGAGTCTCCAACAATTGCATCTTTAGTACTTTGATTTAGAATCGTGGCCTAGCTTTCCCGGTAGGTGTCAAAGAATTCTCTTCCAGCTTCACTAAGAGTCTGATTTTTCAGCTCCAAGTGGGTTAGCCTCCAAGAGTTCTCTTCCAGCTTCTTGGTATACCCTTCCATATGCTCTTTTTGAGTTTGCATCTCCATTGCAACTTCTGGATCGCCTCCGACTAGAGTATCATGTGTCTTAGCTTCTGACATCTCTAGTATATGTTTCTTCAAAGCCTTGAGTGGAACCATCATATCTTCTTAGGTAAGGACCCTTGGTGTGCCGAGGTGTATTGTCTTCGATATCTCCAGCAACGATCACATGGTTTTGATTATTCTCCCCCTTCTAATGCATAACTGTTAGGGTAAAAGTAAGCAAGGTTCTTCATAATACTATGACAAGCGAGAGATTGAAATTATTCTTTATTGATATTGATTTTAGAGCAAGAGATACAACGTAGAGTGAAACCCCAGTTCTAGTTATAATCTCTTGGTAAGAAAGGTCTAAAGTTTTAGATCCATTTCTTAGAGTTATGAGATTTATATTTGTAGTAGGAAATCGGCGTATCTCCTTATAAATTGGAAATTTCGTGTAATTCTTAAATATTATAAGATTTTCTTTTATGTTTGCATATTTTCTTTTATTTTAAATCAGAGGTTTCTCCTACTTAGTCGAACCAAAATGTCTTTCTGTCTCTGAAAAACTATCGTACTTCCTTGAATTAGTAGGATTTTATTATGGTTTAATTTATTTACAACAAATTCGATTCTATATATTTTTCCCAATATAAGGCATCAATTGTTTGTGGTCTTTGTATTGGTTTTTGATTCTTCAAAAACCATTCTTTTTCTCCATGAATGGTTTTGAAAAAAGTAAATTTTCTAAATCATAAGAAATTTAGATTTTCGATAGATTTTGTGTTTTGTATATTGAATCCAAAATCTTATTCTCATGAGTTTTGAAAAAGAAAAATCTACACCATAATTAAAATCTAAAATCTCAAAAACCAAAATCCAAAATTCAAAAAGTATTTTAAAAACTACAAACACTCGAGGTTTAAATGTTTTTGTCTAAATTTATTATATTTATTATATAGAGTACGATTAACAAAATACATATTTATTGAATATAAGCTGATATTTGAAACACATGTGCTGACATGAGCACAAAAGAAGAGCAAGTGAGTAGATTGTTTCATGAGAAATTAGGCCAACTGACCAGTTGACCACCCAAAATTAAGTAAATAGCCATAGGTAGTTTTTTTTCTTTTCAACTGTTCTCTTTTTTTTTTATGACGGTTTTGCCCTTTTCTGTTCATAGACATGTTGTAACAGATAGACGATCTATTTACCGCTTAACATAGTTTGCTCTTTTTTCAAGTTTTTTTTAGATCGCTCCTTCTCAAAACGTTTGTTCTATGATAT
>OVAN01001825.1:0-37643 GCA_900406275.1 Anastatica hierochuntica
CTTGATCCCTTGACAGGGTACGTAGGCAGCTTCTTCAATAAGCGCAGCCTCTGCTTCATCAATAACCACCGTCTCAGTGAGCCAGGTGTCTCGATGAGCATGTAAACTATCAGACAACTGACTCCTGAACTGCAACACACCCGCGCAATCTAATTCTGAACATTGAGACATGTACTGCTCATAACGAAACCAGTTTTCTCAAACCTAAACATATAGAAAGGTCTTAAAATCCTAATGAATGCAAACAGGTTCCTGGAAACCTAAAGGTCTTGAAATCCTAATAAATGCAAACAAGTTCCTAGAAACCTAAAGGTCTTAAAATCCTAATGAATGCAAACAGGTTCCTAGAAGCCTAAAGGTCTTGAAATCCAGACAAATGCAAACAGGTTCCTAGAAACCTAAAGGTCTTAAAATCCTAATGAATATGGGCTCACAACCATTTGACAGTAAGTCTTTCTCTAAATTATTAAAACTTGTACTTTTTTCCTAAGTGTGGTTCTGTCCCAAAGGGTTTTTCCTCTTAGGTTTTGTCCCAAAGGTCCTATTGTCAAGGTTGACGAGGAGTATTGAGAAATCAGTTATGAAACTGTCTGCCTATATGGAGATAGTTAAGTTACACTGAAATAGTTTGACTATTGAGAAATCTTGTTCTGAAATAGTTAATCTATATGGAGATAGTTAAACTATACTGAAATAGTCAGACTATATTGTCGTTGGAGCCAAAAGGAAGGAAGCAAATAAAGAAGTAATTCATGTATTTGTCTAGAAAAGTTGCAATGATTTGTCTCCAACTCTCACATTAATTGCCTTGTACGATTTTTTTCTTTATTATATTATGAATTTGAATGGTCTTTTATTTGAAGAACCATATCTTGTATTTTTTTTTTAAATCATCATGGAGTAAAATATTCTTTCCCTTGTTATTATTCTTGCAACACTCTTCTTCTACCATTATCATGTTCTTCATTATCCTTTACTAAATCTCTTAAATTATAACATATACTTATCGACTTCTTCTATGGTGCATCCATCTTTATGTATTCGTCAAAGAAACTATAAGTTCTTCCTTCTTTAGCTCTCACAATGCAACAACCTTAACACAAAAGAAAGCAAGTTTTTTTTATGAAAGTTAGAGGTTCTCCATAAATAGGTAGTTATTCTTTATGGGTTGTATATTACCTCTGCGTCTATGCGGTTGAATTTGAGTTTCCTAGTTTAAATTCTCTTTAGTAAAACCATGATTCCTTGTTCAAGTTCTTGGGTTTCTCAAGCTTCACGTCTATCAAAGTTATTACATTGCTCTGAGGAGAAAAGTCATGTCGGTTATTACAACAATGTTCATCTCAGTATAAACAAAAATGACTTCAAAATATTGATGTGTACATATTTTGATGCATTTTACCTTAGTTTCATCAACATTTAGGTTGTAAATATTGCATATAAGTCTTAGAATCTATAAGCTTAAGTCTAGAGTCTAGTTTAGGAGCATATTGCATTTGCATATCATTTTCTTTGCATTTGTAGGTGCAACTTCAAGATGGATTCATGGAGGCTCTAGAGGTGAATCTAAGGTTTAAATGGAGCTAAAAATCAAGGACAAAAGGAGCTAAATTCTGTGGGAGAAGTTGGGATAAAGTAGAGCATCCAAGATGAGGAAGAAGAGACAAAGAGCTACCAAGGAGCCCAGCTGTCGACCCAGAGGTCGACAGTGAGATACCTTGGTTCGACAGCAGCCTCCCATGACGTGAAGAAACTCTTTTTACAGCACTTACACTCCTTCCTTTTGTATAAATAGCCTCCTAATGAACCAAGAACATAACTTTGATCAACTTTTCATCAACTTTACTTTTCTTTCATCTATTTTGAGATCTAAAAAATTGTAATAATTCTTGATACTTTTGAGTGATTTGGATGTTTTCTTCTTCATCTCTTTCTCTATATCTATTTGTCTAAGACCACGGGAGTTCAAAGATCAAACTCTTTTGTTTGGATTTCCATGAATCTTAGTGAGTAGATCTTTCTTGGATCTTGAGATATGGTGGGCTAGAGTTAGATCTAGGGTTGTGATGGATGATTATGCTAGATTTTGACATAGATTCCTACTAGATCTATTTTAGTTCTTTAAAGTTTATTGCTTTCTCATTGACGCATAGAAAATGTTCGATGAAATGTTTGAGAGAACTAGATCTATGTTTTTCACCTTGAGCTATGAGAGTATTTTGCCCAATGGGACATCAAGGTGTTAAATGGCTAGAAGGCTTGAGGAACACTATCACATACATGTTTAGATAGGCAACAAACGAGAGTTGAGCCTTGTAATGTGTATAGGTGAATAAATATTTGCCACGAGAGTGGATTGATCGATAATAGAGGGATCCTTGGTCTAGGACTAGCTTCAATTCTCTAATAATGCCTTACCAAAGTCCATCATATCACTAGATTGACTCCAAACCCATTACCATTATCTCAAGATCCTACCTTTTTATTATGTACATCCAAGTTCACGCTTTTATTGCTTTACTTACTTGCTTGTTTACTTATTGCTTTCTTTTATGCACTTCCATTATGTTTGGCCTTGAATATCATTAGGTTTAGTGGAGACCCATGATAATCCCCATCTAAGTCGACCACTTATACTATGACTCTTAGTGTATTCCTTTGCTTAGGTTCTACTAGTCTAGCCTTCAAATCCGTGGACGGCCCTAAAGTACTACCATTGACCTCGTTCTCCTGCAGGATTGAAAGTATGGTTTAGGTTTATAAATTTTAAACTTCGAAAAAACGCCCACGTCAAGTTTTTGGCGCCGTTTCCATTGGATGTAGGCTTTAGCTAGGATCTTCAAAGAGATTTCTAGGATTCAAAGTTTAGGACTTATCTTTTTGGTTATTTTATTTAAGTTTCTAACTTTCTCTTGTTGATATTCTTTGATTTGCGAAGGTACATGATAACAAGATCAAGAAGTGACCCAAATACAAGACTTCTTGATATTGATCCAACAATCATTGAAAGACAACAATCAAAACAAAGAAGAGCTAGAGAAAGACAAGCCCATCTAAGAAGATTTGGTATGAATCAAGAAGTTGGACAAGAGAATCCTCCACCTATGGAGAACCCTCAACAAGAACGAATTCCCCCTCTCAACCATGGGAATTTTGTTGATTAAGAAGTCCAAGGGAACCGTCCATTCTACCTCTCTAGAGAAGAACCGAGGATTGAAGAAGGTGATGAGCAATTCACTAATAGCAAAAGGATGGGTATAAGAGTCCCACCAATTTGGAACAACAACTTTGAGATCAAGTCAAGGTTGATCAATATGGTGCTAGATTCTTTGGTCTTGCTTTGGAAAACCCTGTAGAGCACTTAGACAACATTGAAAGGCTAAGCGGAACTGTAAAGATTAATGGAGTGCCAGAGGATATCATCAAATTGACTTTGTTTCCATTTTGTTTAGGGGACAAAGCATTTGAATGGGAGAAAGGAGTTGTGACATCTTATATCACAACATGGGATTAGTGTAAGAGGAGATTCTTGGCTAAGTTTTTCTCGCCCCAAAGGACGGCAAAGATAAGGAATGAGATCTCGACCTTCAAGTAAGGAGGACTGGAATCGCTTTATGAAGCTTGGGAACGCTTCAATGGTTACATAAGGAGTTATCCTCACCATGGTATCAAAAAGGGCACCTTACTTCAAATTTTCCATAGAGGTATCCAAGAGAAGTACATATTGGCTTTCAACACTACCTCCATAGAAAGATTTGCTAGTCTTTCCACCGATCAAGGAGAGAAACTCATAGACAATCTCGCCCAAAGCGACAATTGCGATGGGAATGATTATGATAGAACGGTGAGAAGCACGAAATCTAAGGAAGACAAAATCAAGGATCTTAGTAATAAAGTTGATAGGCTCATACAACAAATAAGATTCAATTTGCGGAAACCAAAGTCAAAGATCAAGAGGTTTAGAACCAAGAAGAAGTGAGCTACATACAAGGAGGGTACTACCAAAAACCCTTCAACCAAGGATACAAGCCTTTCAACAAAAACAACTTATCCTACCGAAGCACTAGTGTGGAGAATCCACAAGATCAAGTCTATCCTTCAAAGACTAACTAATAAGGGTATCAGTACCAACCTAAGCAAGACTACTATCAAAAGCCTCAACAACAAACTGGTCCTACCAAAGAAGAAGAAAATCATGCTTTGATTAAGAAGCTAGTGGAAGGACAAAATGAGACAAAAGCCGAGCTCAACAAGAAGTTTGGGGAAATGAATGTGAAAATAAAGTCTATCTACCGAGACATAAATATCAAGCATGAAGCTCTTGCTTCACATGTCAAGGTCATAGATTCTCAACTCCAACAAGTGATCTCGGACCGTAAGAGAAAAGGAGTTGCTAAAGAGAAGGGAGAGTTAAGCAAAGATTTTGCAATTCTTTCTTAGAAGAGATCGACCACATTCCTCAACCATGGGATTGTATTGTCTTTACTCTTAAAGAGGAAAAGATTACTGATGATTTTGAGAATCTATTTTTGAATCTTCTTGATGAGATTGTTGATTGCTTGGATGTGAATTTGGTTTGGAACCCGAATTTTAAGGAAGGTCATGCCGAATTTGACCTTGAAATTGAAGAGAAAGATGTTACAATTGGAAAGAAGCTTGAGAAAAAGGACACTCCTTTGGCTAAAGGAGGTGTCGAGATTGACAAAGAAGAGAAAGAGCCTTTGATTGAAGATGAGGCTACTAAGGAAGAGGTTCTTAAGGAAGCTAAAAAGGATGATAGCTTCATGGCAGAAGAGAAACTCAATGTCTCAAGGAATGAGACATTTGAGAAAAAGATGAAAAACTAAGGCCTCCTATCGGTGAGCCAAGTGAGAAGGACATAAACGAAGAGGAATTCTCCATCTTGGATTATTCTTCTACAAAGTACAGATTTCCTTACCATAGATATTATAAGAAGGAGATCTTAGAGGTACTCTATCGTAAGATGAAACAAGATTGCGACTTGGACATCCCTCAAGAATGGTATGAGATGGCCAAAACCGATGCAAGGGTTAAAGAAGAGCTTGAGAAGAAATGGGCCACAATAGAGAGAGTAGAGAAGGTGCTCCAAGCTAACAATATCCCAATCTATATAGTGGGAGAGAAATTCTTAAAAAGGAGCAATGATGAAGGAAGGTTCATAGTGCCTTGTGTTCTAAAAGGAGGAGCTTGGTTTGGAAGGTGAAATCAAAGAAGGGGCTAATCCCGTACTTTTGGGAGATGCTACTCGATAAGTTCCAATAGGAAGGTTGGAAAACGTGAGGCTAGGAGTGGAAAACACTTATGTAGAGAGTAACTTTGTGGTGATGGATAACAAATCCACTAAAGCTAAATTCCCAGTTCTACTTGGAACCCCCTTCTTGTTAACTACAGGTGCCATAATCGAATGTGAAGCAAAAAAGTTGACATTGAAATATGTTGACAAAGGAGTATCTTACCCTACGATTGATCTTGATAAAGACATTGGGTATTGTGGTACAATGTACCAAGGACAGGCAAGCAAAATGCCTAAGATTCATGAAGAGAAGGTAGATAGAGCAGAAGATATGAAAGGACTTAGATCTCCAAGTTTCAAAAGTGGCTACATCCCGAATGTCTACAAAGGCAAAAGAGTTGCTAACTTCTTCAAGATAACAGATTTTGCTATGAAGAAAGTACCAATAAGACCCGACTTTGAAAGGATGATCCTTCATTTTATCAACTAAAAGGAAAGAACAATGGTCAACCTAAAGACCTTAAATAAGCACAATTGCGAGGCAATCTCATGCATATCCTTTGTGAATATTTCATTTTAAGTCTTTAATTTTCATACTTTTAATTTCAATAATGATGATTATGTCTTGGGAAAACCTTGTTACAAAGACATTCTTTTGCTCTAAGCTTAGGTGCCAAAGGAGGAACTAATCAAGGCAAGGATCAAAGCAAAATGGAGTGATGGATGAACAATTCAAACAAGTCACTATGACTTAGTACCTAAGAGCATTCCATTGGCTAAGGTAATTTCTCTTAAATTCAAGCATTCCATTTGCATTTCACTACCTTAAAATAATTTCAAGAGTGATTTCGAAAAAGATTGATTTGAAACAACTAAATCGATATTGATCCAATTTAAAAACCTTTGGTTCTTATTTTTTTTAAAAGCTAAACTTGATTTTCCCACCAAAATTGGATATAAAGATTTTAAGGGTAATTTTGTTAATCTTTTGTAAAATGGTTAAGAAAAAATTTTCTAATGACCACTTTTACAATTTTTGAAAAATTCATCAACTTGGACACTTGAACATTATTGGCACATGTCATTTGAAAAAGCTAAAGCTCTCTCTCTCTCTCTCTCTCTCTCTCTCCCTCTCTCTCAGCTTCAATCATTGCCATTTCCATCATTCAAAGCTAAGCTTTATGTTCTTGACAGCTTTAAGAGAAACCTTGAGATTATTCACAAGAATCATCCATTTTTGCAAGTATTTCACAAGCTCTCTACTGCTCACATTTATATTTGCATCCAGAAACCAAAGGTATGGATAAAAACTTCTTCTCTTCTTAATGATAATTCTCGATTTCATGAGAAGAAGTGAGTTAGATGTTGTTTGTGAGTTATCTTGGTAGGTAGAGCTTAGTTGTTGAGTTTTCATGGATTATATCTTCTTAAAAACAACTAGAATTTCTTGAATCATGGATTCTTCTTCTTGATGAATAGTAATAATGAATAGTTTTCTTGAGAGAATTTTGGGGAAAATTAGTTTAATTGGTTCTTATGTTGAATTCATGGTACATATGCTTGATTTACATGAAGAGTTCAAAGAGTTTACAATTTTTGAATTATGTCGTTTGATGCTTAGAATTTTCGATTCTCATGAGCTAAAAGAATTGCTTTTGAACCTTCATTTAAGTTGACATTGCATTGTTATGTCGATAAGAAGATTGCCTAACTTGTTATTCATTGACTGAAAACCATGAGCATTGTTCATTACCATTGAATAAGAATAAGTTATATTAAGTGCACACTTATCCAAATTTATTAAAGGTCTTTGAATGATTTAAATGGACATTCTCTTGGTGAATCTTATAAACATCTTACTCATAACTTATGCATTATTCGGTTATTTGTGAAGTTTTAAAAATGCTAAGATTAGGAGTGGCCGAATATTTTGATGATTTTTTAAGAAGAATTTCGGTCCATGTGCATCCATTTGATTTGGCATTTAGATTGAATGTTTTGGTTAAGGAGGTATGCTAAGAATCATGAATTAATATGAATTGCTCTTGAAAGTTTAAAATTGATTCAAAGCTAAACCTTCTTAAGTGTTTACATTCGTATGTTAAAGAAATTTTGAAATCACAATATCTACTATCTTTTGTAGATCCGAAAAATGGCATCAAGTGAATAAGCAAATGTAACTTACGCAAGTTGGTATGATGAGGAGACAAGCCTCTACTTGCATCTCCAAGATAATGCCAAGGTTGTTGGAACAACTTGGGTGGATGAGAACATTTTGAGGGTGATGGAGATTCATGATCAAGTGAAGTACTTGATTAGGAAAATGGACATGGGGAAGATTCTATCGATGAACCATCCGACTTACCGTCACTCCACTCTCCAGTTCCTCTCAACCGTTAGCATGGTACAAGGACGTGGTCCTTATGAAAGTGTCGTGTACCTCACGTTTATAATCAAGGAGAAATTTTAAAAGGTACCCCTTTGAGGAGATTTTTCAAGTGTATGCCTTCGATCAAACAAAGGAAGGTTTTGGTTATAGGTATGAACTTGAATCAAGGATACTTTGGTAGAGAATAACACTTGGATCACATGACGAAGCTTCGGCCAAGCTATCAAAGGTACGAAACCCAAACATTCGTTACCTTTTGGAGTTGCTTGGACACACCATTGTGACGAGAAACTCGCCGAAACTAATTAGCCCCTTGAGTTTAAAGATATTATTCCAAAGTGTCAAGACGGTTATGAAGGGACCAAGTGGGGACATAGTGGAAGACCTCAAGGGAAACAATGTCAACAATGGAGGTGTCTTCATCTCAGAGATGTTGGACTACCATGAAGAGTTGAGGAGCACGAGAAAGCCTTTGATCCGAATTGGCGGGTTCCTCACTCCGTTGTTTCTCCACGTGGGAGTCAATCTTGATGAGTTCCGAAGATTGAGAGGAGAAAGGAAGATGGATATGAATCATCTAGTGAAGGAGAAATTCCTTTATGGTTACCATGGGTATACGAATGTCCAGATGATCTACTTATTCATCGATAAAGAGATGCAAAGACAAGCATGCTTCTTACCACTACAAGCGCACACAACCGCGACAGAGGATGAGAACCTCTCATTCCGTCTACCTCAACATCTAATTATCAACCGTCACTCCCTACTGAGTGAGCTAAGACTCTACAAGTCTGATCCCAACGAGATACCACCAAACTAAGAAGATTTTCAATTTTTTTTCAAAGCTTTGCATATAGATTGCATACATTTGTAAATACTTAGTTTGTTAGGAGTTAATAGGATTGCATTTTGCATAGAGAACAATGATGAAACTACCTCATAGATAGTTTATTTTTTTTAATGAATAATGCACTCACTAGAAGTAAGATGTTGTCTACACCACTTTTTGTCATAGGAAAATTTGTGATTGGAATTGACCACTTAAAGGTATTTGCGAATGTGGAAGTAAGCTATCTTTTGAGTCAATTCCTATCTAAGATGGCTTTTAATGAATGTTAACATCTTGCTTATGGGCTTTGTCATACTTGACCATGGGAAATCACTACACTTGAGCTATGTTTTAACCATCATTTACCACTCTTTCGTAGCGCCAATGGTTACTCTCATCTATAGAGTAGAGACCTACCCTTGTGAACCCTTAAACCTTACCTTCAAAACCCCCTGTTATTTCGATATGTGAGGCCTCTTTAGGAAAATGCACACACGGGAAAAATCCTGAGTGAATTGAAGTTGAACGACAAATAGGATACTTCCTTAGAGTAAGCCTCACTTTAAGGCTAATTAGAGTCATAGGAGGGGAAAATATTTGTGATTTTGGGTTTGTCTAAGTCTTGGGAATGGTTAGTGTGTATTAAGTCAAGTATATGTTCCTTAGTGCTTATATGATCCTAGGTTATTTCAATAAGAAAAAGAAAGAAGGAAAAATCGAAAAAGATATAAAGAGATGTGAAAGAAAAAGGCAATAGAGATTAGTACTAAGTTTAAGCTCTAACCTTAAAAACTAAAAGCTTAGAGAGTCGACCATTAAAAAGAAAAAATAAATAAAGAATCCAAGTGATGAGATAGTGTCTCTTAAAATAAAGAGAAAGTTAGTAGATAAGAAGTTTAAAAGTTCAAGAATCTCTAGTTGTCTACAAAAAGAAAAAGAATAAGTGAGTTTGGTTCAATAAAAGTTTATGGTTTCTAGATTTCGGATGGGTAGTACATCAAGTAAGTGTTTAGATCCTTAGGAAGTAATGAGGTGGGAAAATTAGAGGAAGTTAATGCTTTGTATGTGTAAATTGTTTGGCTACCACCTTGCTTTTGCCTATTGTCATGCACTACTTTTGTTTGATAGAAACCACTTTAAACCAAGAGAACCCTCTTCTTTTCACACTTATTTACATAAACCCCTTCTTTGAACCCCAAATTGAATGGATAAGATGCATTGCCCATAGGTAAAGAACTCACGCCTAAGCTTAATTGGATGTAAAAAGGAATTGGCGATGGCATAGTTTATGGATGCTTAGCTTAGATTCTAAGAGTTGATTTTGTGATGATCATGAAGAAGTACATAGATTCTTAGATGATCTTTGCACCATTTTACTTGTTTTGAGAACATTGGGCATAAGGCATTACTTTTCTTATCTTGGTTTTGAGTTCCCACTTGCAAACCTCATTTCCGGATTTGGTCTTTGTTGTTTGCTTGAGGACAAGCAAAGGACAAGTCCAGGGATGTTGATGTGTATATTTTTCATGCATATTTTGATACATTTTAGCTTAGTTTCATCGACATTTAGGTTTTAAATATTGCATTTAAGTCTTAGAATCTATAAGTTTAAGTTTAGAGTCTAGTTTATGAGCATATTGCATTTGCATATTATTTTCTTTGCATTTGTAGGTGCAACTTCAAGATGGATTCATAGAGGCTCTAGAGGTGAATCTAAGGTTTAAATGGATCTAAAAATCAAGGACAAAAGGAGCTAAATTCTATAGGAGAAGTTGGGATAAAGTAGAGCATCCAAGATGAGGAAGAAGAGACAAAGAGCTGCCAAGGAGCCCAGCTGTCGACCCAGAGGTCGACAGTGAGATACCTTGGTTCGACAGCAACCTCCCATGACGTGAAGAAACTCTTTTTAGGGCACTCACACTCCTTCCTTTAGTATAAATAGCCTCCTAATGAACCAAGAATATAAGTTTGATCAACTTTTCATGAACTTTACTTTTCTTTCATCTATTTTGAGATCTAAAACATTGTAATAACATCTTGATACTTTTGGGTGATTTGGATCTTTTCTTCTTCATTTATTTCTATAGATCTATTTGTCTAAGACCATGGGAGCTCAAAGACCAAACTCTTGTCTTTGGATTTCCATGACTCTTAGTGAGTAAATCCTTCTTGGACCTTGGGATATGGTAGGCTAGAGTTAGATCTAGAGTTGCGATGGATAATTAGGCTAGATTTTGGCATAGATTCCTACTAGACCTAGTTTAGTTTTTTGAAGTTTATTGCTTTACCATTGATGCCTAGAAAGTGTTTGATGATATGCTTGAGAGAACTAGATCTATATTTTTCACCTTGAGCTACGATAGTAGTTTGCACAATGGGACATCAAGGTTTTAAATGGCTGGAATGGCTTGAGGAACACTATCACATACATGTTTAGATATGCAACAAACGAGAGTTGAGCCTTGTAATGTGTATAGGTTAATTGATCATCGCCACGAGAGTGGGTTGATCGATAGTAGAGGGATCCTTGGTCTAGGAATAGCTTAAATCCTCTAATAAAGTCTTACCATTATCTCAAGATCCTACCTTTTTATTGTTTAAATCCAAGTTCACTCTTTTGTTGCTTTACTTACTTGCTTGTTTACTTATTGCTTTCTTTTATGCATTTCCATTATGTTTGGCCTTGAATATCATTAGATTTAGTGGAGACCCGCGAAAATCTCCATCTAAATCGACTACCTAGATTAGGACTCTTAGTGTATTCCTTTTTCTTAGGTTCTACTTGTCTTGCCTTCAAATTCTTGGACGACCCTAAATTACTACAATTGACCTCGTTCTCTTGGGGGATTGAAAGTAGGGTTTAGGTATATAAATTTTAAAGTTCGACAAACCACCCACGTCAAATATCTGGTTCTATCATTTGACCTTAAATTCCTAATTATAATGTTGTAAAGTTTGCTCTCAAGATCCTTGAGTAGTGACTCAACCCTCGAATCAATATGCCCATGACCCTATTACCGAACAACTTTAATGTCAAGTAATGAGATATGTAAGCAAACAGGGTGGTCGAGAGGCAAGACAAGTGTGTACCTTAAAAACGAGAAAGTTATATGTACCTCCGAGAAAGTGAAGTTATGTAACCTACGTTCTACCCTAGTAGTGTGGCTTTCTTTGCGATGAGACCGAAAAGCCGAAGTTTAATGTTCATGTAAGATTCATCCTGATGAATAGATAATAACAAAAAACTTTAGGAAAAAGATGAAAAAAAATAATCTAATTATAAACCAATAAACCACTGTATAAGAGGACCTTGTTACGAAAATAATAACAAAAATTATTATCCGCAGCTGTTTTGAAAATGCCTATATCGATGATCGGGCGAATTATGTAGCGAACACACACTATTCCTAGAACAAACACGGGTTTAACAATCAATGAATGTAAACCTGGTCGATTAATCAAACAGCGGTAAGTTTATGTAAGTTCTCATTTTGACTTGAGAGGGAAATCTGAGAAGTTGATTAAGGGTATTTACCTTGTATAAGGCTGCCTCCTAGCATAATTTCATACACGGGATAGTCTCATCTCTACACAATTCGGTTAAGTTTGTAACTTAAGATATATGTATGAAAATGGTCAAGAGGTTATAATGATATAATATTTGTAACTACCCATGAAGTTTTGTTGTGCCTTGGATTATTTGCAAAGGAGCGTGATGTATTGTGTTTTTATAGGTTTTTCCTTGTGTTTTTAGTCGAGAAAGGATTGCTTTTCCAAGAATTTTATGTCTTGTTTAGGGTCTTTGATCTTCTTTATGTCTTACACAGGATATAAGTGCAAAATGAGGAAAATAACGCGATTTGACGAACTTTAGAGATTGATGATTACTCGAGTCAAATGCTACGAAGAAGCTGGATCAAGAAGCAAAGAATCAGGCCAAAATGACCTTGATCGAGCGATCAGTGAACCTTGGATTGGTCGATCCAGGGCATGTCGCATATGATAAATTTTAAATTTAAGATTTGGACCGAAGAAACCCAAAATTGAACCAACAAACTTGTAAACTTAACCTATACTCGTCACTACAAGATAACAACAAATTGGAGATGGAGAAGTTCATCTCTATTCCGTCGCTAACTCCAATTAGCGAGGGAATAGCAACAAAAATACATCTGACGCGGTTCCTGAGTCGCAAAAATATTCTGTCGCTAATTCGCGACGGATTTTTTTTCGCCGCTAATTCTTAGCGATGAAATTGAGATTAATTTTAGCGACTAATTTGCGGCAAATATTTGAACCCGCTTTAATTAAGCGCAATTTAGTCGCAAATTTTTGATTAATTAGCGATTAATTTTTTTGTTGCTAAAAAGACGTCACATTTTACGACGTGTTAGCGTCTAGCAGACGCTATTCCATCGCAAAATTTTAGCGACGAAATAGTGTCTACTAGACGTTAATACGTTGAAAAATTTAAGTAGTATATTTAAAAAAGTTATATTATATATTTAAAAAAAAATATAATAAAAATAATTTAATAAAACTAAAGTATTAAACATTAAATTCGAAATAAACATAATTAAAATGTTAAACATTAAATACACAAAAAATAATTCAAAATAAAAAAAAATTTCCTAATCTTCGTTCTCATTCTCGTTCTGGATTGTCCCTTGGTTGTTGAGAACTCTGGCCTTCGTTCGGGTTCGCGTTCATCCTTTCGAACCACGCTTGAGACGTATCTCTAGATTGAGACCATAAAAATGCCGTATATGAAGATTGATCCATCTACATATAAAAATACAATTAAATTAATAAACCTATCTAAAAGGCATTATTTATGATATTCCAATCCTAACTAACCACCTAAAAACATTTCTAAAACTATATTCAGAATAATTTATCTTAAAAAAGTATTTTAAAAATCGTACCTTTTTTCGGATGCGAGGATTTAGAGAGAGAGAGAGAGAGAACTATTGGAGAGGGAGATGAAAGTGTGAGAAATGAAAGAGGGGGCGTGGTTTTTATAAGCAATTTGATAAAAAAGTTAGAGACGAATTAGTGACGGATTCGTCGCTAATTCCGTCGCTAATTTTTGACCAATGCATGTTGACGCGTGTAAATAGAGATTTGACCACGTGGGGCAGTGGAATTTTCCCAAATTCCATCGCTAAAATGTCGCAAAATGTGGGAATTTTTCACAACCCCGCGAAAGTTTTTTCCCCAAAGTTAATTTTCCGCCTCATTTTGCGACGAAATAGAGACGATCCATCAATATTTTGTCTCAAAGTTTCCACCTTCCCAACGCATTCCCGCCAAAAATTTACCCAAAATTTATTTTACCGCTTCATTTAGCGACGAATTAGAGACAAATCGGTCGCTATTTTGTCTCTAGTCTTGGAATTTTTTTTTACAATTTATGTGTTATATTAACTTGTTTACGAGTTTGTTTTCAGATATCGGTTATAAGTTTTACGATAAATGGTACATTTTTGTTGTTAAGGATGTAGAGATTGTAATTTGGGGTTTATTACTTAGGATTTAGTGTTTAGGATTTAGTGTTTAGGATATAGTGTTTAGGAGTTTGTGTTTAGGATATAGTGTTTAGGGTTTAGTGTTTAGGATTTAGTGTTTGGGATTTAGGGTTCAGGGTTTACCGCTTCATTTAGCAGTGAATTTTATACGAATTTGGTTATTGTCGCAATGCCGTCGCAAAAATAGATACGAATTTGCGTCGAAATAGAGAAAAATGATATTCGCTCACTAATTTGTCTCTAAATTGCGACGAAACACTAGTTCCTTGCAAAAACGTCTCTAATTTGCGACGAAAACTGGTTTTGTCGCTAAATTGTCTCTATTTTGCGACTAAATAGTGACAATTTAGGTACGTCGTAAACTAGCAACGAATGAGAGACCACTTGCTAAAACATCGCTAATTCGTCACAAATTTCTCTCTACTTTAGCGAAGGAATAGCGACAACCACTTTTCCTGTCATTAAATATATGATATCTTGTAGTGCGTGGATCGGAGATCATCATGCTATTTTTCGAATTCTAAGACTTTTTGCAGAGTTGTGGAACCTTAAGGAGAAGATTTCTGAACTTTACTCTTTTGTTTTTCATTAAAATACATTATGTCTTCATCCAATTCATTTTGTGTTGATTTGATTGATATGTGTGAGTAATTTTCTTGTTGGGTTTAGGGTTTCTTATAGGGGATTTTATGAATATGTGATTTTTAGGTAGTTAGATCGAGGAATTATCAGTTGATCTTCGTTTATTTTTGTGCTTAATGCTTTAATTATCTTGATCACTTAGTTCATGAACTTAGGATATTTCACGCACCGAAAGCGTTCGACGAAATGCCTGAAAGAAATATAAATGAGCAAATTGTCTTAGATCAATGGAAAATGATGTGTAAGCAATTTGTGAACAAATCAACCCTGTTAGAATGCATGTTTACGATTCAAAACTCAACGGAAGTTAGTGTCTAGGATCTTTAAACATAGTTAGTTAGCGCTACAGAAGTAGGTTGACTATAATTTTTTGAATTGAGTTCAAGATGATTCTTATGTGTTTACCCGACAACATATCTACAATCCTGATGAAATGATTTCCTGAGAACACCCTGTACCCAACGTTTTTCTCTAATTGATTTACAACCAATTTGTTTCTTTGCTTCTTGATTGCTTGATTTCGAATTTTTGCATCATTCTACAACTCTTCTTTTTTGTCCTTAGTCCGTGTGTAATTCGTATCTTTTTGTGCAACCATTGATCTTTGTGGATTCGATCTTGAACCACTACGATGTACGCATCTGTACGCTTGCTGTGTTTTTTTGGGTGAAAACATGAACTATCAAGTTTTATGGCGTCGTTGCCAGGGACCAATATGTTGTCTTAGAGCTTAGGATCTTTTCTTGTCTAAGGAATTTACTTTATTTCGTTTAATTTCTTCTTTTTCTTCTTGGTTTTTGTACTTTCAGGTGCATGAACAAATGGCACACTAGAAGCCAAAGAAAAGAGAGTCTTCTTGAATTTGAGCATAAACTTGGACGTCTAGAGAGGCAAAATAATAAGGAGAAGTCACTTCAGAGTATTTCGGAGTCTGAGTTCATAGACACAATGGGTGACAACCTTGAAAATTTACAGCTTCGGGACAATCCTCTTTTTCTTGGAGTCCTTCTAAGATTCGACCCACCTTTTGGAGGTGGTATTAATGATGGTGTTCAACACAACAATCAGCAAAATGATGCAACTGTGGGGCAGCAAGACGCTAATCAAAATCTGCCTCAAACGACGTTAACTCTGGCGCACTATGACACTTCTTAATTGTTCTACGTGGATCAAGCTAGGATCCACCCACCTCCTATTGGTATGAAGACTGGTCTCATCAATTTGGTGCAGCAAAACCAATTTCATGGGTTACCTACCGAGAACCTAATGCACCACTTCGAGAGGTTAGAAGCCATCTGCAACACTATTCGGAGCTATGGGGTACTTAAAGATGCTTTGAAATGCAGGCTTTTCCATTTTACTCTTGCGGATAAAACTACTAGATTGGTTACTGATCTCGCACTTGGATCTCTCACCAATTGGGAAGAGACAAGAGCTGCCTTCCTGGGACATTTCTTCACCAAGTCCAGGTCTAACTTCCTGAGAAATAAGATTGCAAGCTTTAGGGAAATTGCTACTGAGAGTTTCTATGAGGCTTGGGAAAGATTCAGGGAGTAGATAGTTGATTGTCCACATCATGGATACATCGACATAAATGTGTTGAATATCTTCTACAATGGAGTGGATGAACGGTACCAAAATGCCATGGACACGGCTAGTAATGACGATTTTTTGACCAGCACGGTTGAGGAAGCTTACACTTGGATTGAGAACATCGCCGCTAGCCAAGCGAATCATATGTCAGAGTATGATTGTGGTAGAAGAAGCTCAACAGATGACACCAAGATGATTGATGCTTTCTAGTAAAAGCTTGATGAGATGCTGAGAAGAGATCAGAAAGGAGTGCACTATGTTGTCGAACAAAATGATGCACCCATGTTCTAAGAGCAGAAACTCGGACAAATGTAACAAGAGTTCATGGCTGAAGAGCTTAAACATAATCAAGTAGACGTGAATTACATTGTGGGGGTAAGGAAACTTTGGGAACAAAGGTTTTAATCAACAAACCCAGTTCCAGAACAAGCCATACCAGCATTATAGAAGTGTGTTCAATCCTGGGTATCAGATTAAGAATCAGAACCAAGGGAAAAAATTTGACAATGGTGGTTTCCAACAGAAGCAGTATGGTTCAGGCAACTACAAGAACAACAATCAGCCCGGCTACCATAATCAAAATCAGGGAGCATCGCCCTCATCTTCTCAAGACAATGAGCTAAAACATATGATGAAAAAATTTGCTGGAAAGTTAGACCAAGTCTGCTACGAACATAAATCACAAAGTAGATAGCATGTATGGTGATCTCAACGGGAAGTTTGAAGTGTTGAGCACTCATATGAAGCTTTTGGAAACAAAAGTTGCTCAGACTTTTGCTGGAAACATAGCACCTCTGGGCATGTTTTGGAGACGGCTTTCACCGCCTGTCACGGCAAGCTTAAATTTATAAAACCTTAAGCAAACCCAACGTACCGCAAGAGAACGGTGTCGAGTATAGTACTTGAGGTATCGTCCAAAGGATTTGAGGACTTGAATAGCTAAAATCTAAAAAAGAAAATGCACTAGAGTTCCTAGTCTAGGGAGATCGATTTAGATAGGTTGCCACGGGTTTCAACTAAATCAAAGCATAAATAAAGGCAAACATAATAAAAATGTATAAATAAAGGTAATATGAAGGCATGCAATAAGTAAAGAGAAATAAAGAGATGAACTTTAAGTGCATTAAATATGAAAGATCGGATCTTGAGATATAGCAATGGCTTCATAGTCGATCTAGAACTATAATGGACTCTGCTATGGCTTTATTAGAGGATTAAAGCTATTCCTATGACAAAAATCTCTATTTTGTCGATCAACCTACTTTCATGGCGAAGATCCATTCATCCATACATAATACAAGGCTCAACTCTCACTTCTTGCCTATCTAAACATGTATGTGATAGTGATCTACAAGCCCTTTTAGCCATCTAGCACGTAGGTAACATCCACTCTCATTGTCCCATGTGGAAAACAAATATCTAAGCATTTCATCGAACACTTAATAGGCGTCAATAAGCAAGCAATGAACTTTCAAAGGACTAAACAAGATCTATTAGAAAACTATGCCAAAATCTAGCCTAATCATCCATTACAACCGTAGATCTAACCCTAGCCTACTACATCTCAAGATCCTCGAAGGATGTACTCACTGAGATTAATGGAAATCCAAAGACATAAATTGAGTCTTTGAGCTTCCATGCTCTTAGATTTAGAAGATAAAGAAACAAATGGAGAAAAGAAACAAAAATCTAAATTAAAGAAACCAAATAGTTATTAAAAGTCTTTAGATCTTCAAAATAGAGAGTAAATGTAGCAAAGTAGTTCAAAGAAAGGAAAGTTCTGTTCTTGGAGGCTAAGAGGATCTATTTATACTAATGGGGGAAGAGGTGTTGCCCGAAAATCATTTTTTCCATCTGTACATGTCACTATCGACCTATTGCACGTGGCTATGGACTTGCACGTCGATAGTGGCATGCATTAGGTAGCAGCTTCATCTGTGCATATGGCTATCGACCTGATGCATGCTACTACTGACCTGCAGGTCGATAGTCACATGAATTGGCAGTCTTTGGCTTGTTCTTTGGTCTCTTGATAACTCTTTGTCTCTACATACTCCCCATGCCTCTAGCTACTCTCTTCCATGAATTCTTGACTCCAAAACCTCATTGAATTCATCTCTTGAGCCTCCATTGATCCACTCCAAAAGTAGAACCTACAAATGCAAGAATATGTGTGCATATGCAACTAATTCTAAAACTAGAGTCTAAACTCACACTATATGGATTCTAAGGTTAAAATGCAATATTTACATCCTAGAAGTGAATGAAACTAAGCTAAAATGCATTTAAAGATGCATGAAATTATGTACACATCAACTCCCCCGGAATTTCCCTTTGCTTGTCCTCAAGCAAACAACAAAGACCAAATCCAGAAGCCAGGTTTGAAAGTGGGAACTCAAAACCAAGATAGTAAAGAATTTCCTTATGCCCAAAGTCCTAAAGATAAGTATAATGGTGCAAAGATCATCTAAGATCCTATGTACTTCTCAGTGATCATAAGAAAACCAACCCTTAGAATCTAGGCTAGGAGTCCATAAACAATCCCATTGCCAATTCCTTTTTACATTCAATTAAGTTTAGGCGTGAGTTCTTTATTAATGGGAAATGCATCTAATTCATTCGGTTTGGAGTTTTAAGGAAGGGTTTTTGTACAAAGAAGTGTTGAAAACAAAGATGATTCACTCGATTTTATTGTGGTTTCTTTCAAAAAGTAGTGCAAGACAATAAGCAAAAGCAAGGTGGTAGTCGAACCATTTACGCATACAAAGCATTTAGTTCCTCTAACTTTTCCCACCCATTGCTTCTTAAGGACCTAGACACTGACTTAATAACATTCTCATCCTAGTACTAGAAACCATAAGCATTTTATTCCTTGACCACACTTTTCTTTTTGTTGACAACTAGATATTCTTAGAAATTTTCTCATCAAAGCTACTAACCTTCTATTTAATTTAAGAGCCACTAATCTAATATATTTGGAATCTTTCTTTACTTTTTATACCAAGGGTGGACTCTCTAAGCTTTTCTTTTCTAAGGTTAGAGCTTAAAATTTTCTAATCTCTAGTGTCTTTTACTCTTCACTTTTTTTCTTCTTCCTTTTTAGATTTTTATTCTTCCATTTCTTTTATTTTATTCACAAAACCTAGGATTATATTTACATTAAGGAACACTTACTTGACATTATCTACACTAACCATTCCCAAGACTCAGTTTAACCCAAAACCACTAAGGATATTTCCCTCCTAAGACTCTAGTTAACCTTAAAAAGAGGCTAACTCTAAGGAAGTATCCTCTTTGTCTTTCAACTTCAATTCCCTCGGGTTTTTGCCTGTGTGTGCAGTTTCGAAAAGAGGCCTCACAATCAAAAATTTAGGGCGTTTTTAAATAAGGGGCTTAAGGGTTTTCAAGGTTTGGTTACTACTCTAAAGATGAGAGTAGCCATTTGAGCTAAGAGAGGGTGATAAAATTGGTTAAAACATAGCTCAAATGTTAGTCTTTTCCAATGGTCAAGTATAACAAAGCCCATTGACAAGAATTTAAATTTTAATTAAGTTCCACTTAGATAGGAACTGACTCAAGAGACCATCTACTTCAACGTTCACAAAGAGCTTCAAGAGATAAATTCCTATCACATATTTTCTAAAGACTAAAAGTGGTCTATGCAACATTGTACTTCTAGTGAGGGCATTGGTTATTAAGTAAAGCTTAACTATCTACAAGACAATTCTATCATCGTTCCCTATGAATGCAATCTTATATGCTTTTATTAACCTAAGTATGTACAAATGATGCAAACTATATGCAATGCTTTAAAAATAAATTGAAAATATATTTTTAAAGTTTTTCAATTATTTTCGGCTTTTTAAATTTTTTTTGTTTTTCAAAAACTAGATATTAACAATGAACTCAAAGATGGTAAAGTTGAAAAACTCAAAGCTAAAAACGACATTAGTACTAAGCCCCTCCTCCAGACTTAAACATCACCGTCTCGGTGAATCCTAAGTCGTGAGAGAAACTTTTGAAAAGACACCAAAACGTAAAATATGAGTGGTATAAACAATGGTAAGTATGGTACCTTTGGGACACTCAAGTGTATGAATGTAGAGTGGATGAAATGGAGGAGTCGAGCTCATTGGTTTGGCGTTTTAAGCTTCTTGGCCGAGATGATGTTTGTCCGACGGGATCCTTCTCATATCTCTTCCGAGGTGGCTCTTGAAACGAAGATCGTGGTGGGTTTATTTCATGCTCAAGCGGTTCTCGGATCACCAAAGGCGGATGAGCTACCGAGTGCCTTGGCTGTTGATAGCCATAATCAACCATGTTCTTGTCTTCGGATTCTTCCTCACTTAAGGTAGCATAGTGATTATATTTTTCGCTCTTCTTCACCTTTCTCCATAGCCTTGTGAGGAAGTTTCCTTGTTTTTCTAAGTACCTTCTCTTGATTGTTCACTTTATTTTCTATGTACAACTCATACTCATTCTTTTGATAATCTGTGGGTGGTTCTTCGTGTTGGTAGCCGAAATCGAAGGAATTCTCCTCTTCTTGGTTTGGTGGTTGTTCATTTGGGTCGGATTCTTAAAGTCATGGTTCACTTGATAGTGTATGGCGATTGACTTGTAGATTGTGAGGGAGTTGAAACGAGTGATTATCATCTTTGGTGGCGCTAATGTTCTCCTGTAAAGGTAAGTAGCACACTTTTATTGTTCTCGCTTCTTCAATGGACAATTAAATCGCTTGTGTGTAGATGACACCGAGTTACCCATAAAGAAACTTTTCCTTAACCAAGTGATTCATGTCCATCCGTTTTTCTCCTCTAAATCTTCAGAACTCTCTAAGATTGATACCCAAGTGAAGGAAAAACGGTATGAGGAACCTGCCAATTTATATCAATGGCTTCCTTGTCGACCTTAGTTACTCGTGGTAGTCAAGCATTTCAGAACTGAAAACGCCATTGTTGTTAACATAATCTCCGAAATGGTCTTCCATTATCTCTTCACTTGGACCTTTCATCACCGTCTTCACACTTTGGAAAAGCAATTTCAATCCCAATTTACTAACCAAGCTCAGCGAACCACGTCGCAAGAATGTGTTATCGAGCATATCAAGGAGATGGCAGATTGTAGGGTTTCAGACTTAAGCAAGTTTGGTCGATTCTTCATCATAAGGTCCAAGCGCTATTTTCTCCCACAATATTCTTGCTTCCAAACCATATCCATACAGTTCACAAATTTCTTCAAGAGATATCTTGTAGAACTTGTCCTTTATTTTTGAACGTGAGGTAGGCGGTGCTCTCATAAGCATTTTGTCCTTGTACCATGATCACCATGGAGAGGAATTGAAGACTTGGATGGGGGTAAGTTGCATAATTCATCGAAAGTATGTTCCCCATGTCCATCTTCTTGATCAAGTATTGAACTTGATTGTGAATTTCCTTTTCCCATAGTATATCCTCATCCGCCCAAACAATTTTAAAAACCTTAGCATTGGAAGTGTTTATCCAATATCCCTCCTCGAAATTTGATTCTTGCTTTGAATGATTCTCCTTTGGTACCTAAGTTTAGAGCAAAAAAAAAACTTTGAACAAGAACGTTTCAAGAAATAACAATCATTTTTAAATTTAAATACTTAAAGGGACAAAATAAAATATTTACAAAGGATATTCATGAAATTTCCTCTCAAGTGCGCTTATTTAAGGTCTCTAGCTTAACCTTACTTCTCCTTTTTAGATGGTGAAGTCAAGGACCACCTCTTCATGGTTTGGTCCTCTTGGTATCAATTCTTTTATATTGAAGAAAGTCTTTACCCCTTTGCCTTTGTAAAAGTTTGGGGGGTTGTAGCTAGCCTTATGGATGTAAGGGTGGACGCGTGTGGCTTCCTCTTCACAGATCAACTCCTCTCCAAGGGAAGCAACTTTGGTTCCTTCTTTCCTATAGAACAAATCCCAAACTTCATCCTTTTCAACATGATCATAGCTCTTTTCCTCAATGGTTCTACAACTTGCCTTACCTCTTGTTTGGTACATAGTACCACAATATCCGAACTCTTGATTGAGATCAGGCATAGGATAAGACGGTCCTTCATCAACTTTCTTCAAAAACATTTCCTTTGCTTTGAAATCGATTATTTCACCCGTGGTTAACAAGAAAGGAGTTCCAAGGATGATTGGGAACTTAGCTTGATTGGACTTAGTATCCATCACAACAAAATCATACTTCCAAAGAGTGTTCCCAATTCTTAGCTCTATATTCTCCAATCTTCCCATTGGAACCTTCCTTGTAGCATCTCTCAAAAGTATGGGCTTACCTCTTTTTTTATTTCATATTGAAAACCAAGTTCCTTTACACGGTCTAGAGAAACAACTTTCAAGCTAGCACTGGTATCCGCTAAAGCATCTTCAAATTGGTAGTCCTTAAGAGCACAAGGTATAACGAATCTTCCTTCAAATTCACTATTTTATGGTACCTTCTTAACTGCTCTAGTAGTAAGAATGTCATTACCTTGCAGTACCTTCTATACATGGTCTATCATTGCCAACTTCTTTTCAAGCTTTTCCATAACCATTTCATCGGTTTTAGCTTCCTCATACCTTTCTTGTTGGATGTCTAAGTCGTCGTCCCTCTTCATCTTTCTATAGCGTAGTCCCAATATTTCCTTCTTGAAGCATTGAGGATACGGTAGCTTGGTCTTTAGAGCCACTATGTTAAAGATAATGATCTCTTCTTCCTCATATTCGTTTCTCTAGGCATGTCCCTAGTAATCTTTGGCCTTTCTCCTTTCTTTTCAAATTTCTCATCCTTTGAGACATCACTTTTTTCTTTTTCCTCCTTGGAGCTTTCTTCCTTCATAGCTTCCTTAACCATTCCTTCTTTAGTAGCCTTTTCTTCAAACCAAGGCTCTTTCTTCTTTCCATTCATTTCAACCTCTCCTTTAAGAAGTGGATTGTCTTTCTTTTCAAGCTCCTTTCCATTGGGAGTGTTAGGTTCATCGAAAATCAAGTAAACATTCAACATTACCTTCCTTCTCAAGAGGATTTCCAATCAATTCAATTCTCAATCCATCATCAAATTTCTCATCAATAGGATTCAAAAAGAGTATCTTAAAAAAATCGATGATCTCCTCCCCCTCAATAGTAAAGACTATACCTTTACATGGCTTCAGATCATTGTTGATTTCTTCCAAAAAGACATTGCAAAAGTTCTTGCTTGGTCCTCATTTTTTCTTTGGCTATGGCTTCCCTTTTTAGTCCGCAATCACTTCATGTAGTTGTGAATCTATGACCTTAACATGTGAAGCCAAAGAATCATGCTTAATGTTCATGTCTCGGTACATAGCTTCCATCTTGTTATTCATTTCTCCAAACTTTTTGTTAAGCTCGACCTTAGTCTCATTTTGGCTTTCGGCTAGCTTCGTAAGCATAGCATGATTCTCTTCTTCTTTGGAAGAACTGGCTTGTTGACGCTTTTGATAGTAACCTTGTTTTGGTTGGAATTGATACCCATGTTGATTAGGCTTGGGTGGGGAGTCTTGATCTTCTGGATTCTCCAAATTTGTGCTTCGGTAAGACAAGTTGTTGTTATAGGGCTTGAATCCTTGGTTGAAGGGTTTTTTGTAGTACCCTCCTTAGATGTAGCTCACTTCTTCTTGATTCTCACCATATTGTCCTCCTTCACATTCTGTTTCAACAAAGTAAACGCTCCTTTTTGTTGAAAGAATGAGACTATCAAATTTGTCATTAAGCTCCTTGATCTTAAAATCCTTTGATTTCGTGCTTCTAACCGTTCTATTATAGTCATCTCCATCACAATGGTCGCTTTGGGCCAAAATCTCAATAATTTTCCCTCATTGTTCGGCGGAGAGACTAGCAAAACTTCCCATTGAAGCGGTGTTCAAAGCTAGGCAGAACTTCTCATAGATTCCTCTATGAAAAATTTGAAGCAAGTTGCCTTTTGTGATCCCATGATAGGGCAACTCCTAATGTATCCATTGAAGCGGTCCCAAACTTCATATAGTGATTCTACTCCTTGTTTGAAAGTAAAAATCTAATTCCTTATTATTCACCATTCTTTGAGGTGAGAAGAATTTTGCTAAGAACCTTCTCTTGCATTCATCCCAAGTTGTGATACAAGATGTCACAACACTCTTCTCCCATTGTGATGCTTTGTCTCCTAAAGAGAATGGAAACAAAGTAAATGTGACCACATCCTCCACAACTCAATTTATCTTCATTGTTCTACACAAACTCTCAAAGTTATCCAAATGTTCAAGAGGATTTTCCAATGTTAGACCGAAGAAACGAGCATTTTTTACCATATTAATCAAGCTAGACTTGATCTCAAAGTTGTTGTTGTGGATTGGTGTGGGCCTTATTCCCATTCTTTCACCATTAGTATATTGCTCATCACCTTCTCTAATCCTTGGTTCTTTTCTAGGTGGGTGATTGGGCGGTTAGGTCGGTCCTCAGACCAACAAACGTTCCTTGTTAGGTGGGTTCTCTATAGATAGAGGATTTTTTTCTTCTATTTCTTGATTCATTCCCAATCTATGTATATGGACTTGTCTTTCTCTAGCTCTTCTTTGTGTTGAGTTTTGTCTTTCGATGTGTGTTGGATCATTGTCAAGAAGTCTTGCATTAGCTCACTTCTAGACCTTGTTATCATGTACCTTCATAATCAAAAGAAAAATCAACAAAAGAAAGTTACAACTTTGGTAAAATAAACAAAAAGAAAAACTAGTCCTTGAAATATAGAAATCTCTTTGAAATTTCTAGCTAAAGCCTAAATCCACCGACAACGGCGCCAAAACTTTTTGTGGAGATGGCTTTCACCACCCGTCGTGACAAGCTTAAATGTATAAAACCTTAAGCTAACACAATGAACCGCAAGAGAATAGTGTTGAGTATAGTACGTTAGGTATCGTCCAAAGGAATTGAGGACTTGACTAGCTAAAATCTAAACAAAGAGAATGCAATAGAGTTCCTACTCTAGGGATATCAATTTAGATGGGGTGTCATGAGTCTTAACTAAATCTAAGCATAAATAAAGGTAAATATGATGAAAATGCATAAATAAAGAAAATATCAAAGGCAAGCAATAAGTAAAGAGCAATAAAGAGATGAACTTTAAGTGCAGTAAATGTAAAACATCGGATCTTGAGATATAGCAATTGGTTCAAGGTCGATCTAGAACTATAATTGACTTTGCTAATGATTTATTAGATGATTAAATCTTTTCCTAGGCCAAGGATCCCTCTTTTGACGATCAACCCACTCTCGTGGCAAAGATCTGTTCACCATACGCATTACAAGGCTCAACTCTCGCTTCTTGCCTATCTAAATATGTAAGTGATAGTGATCTACAAGCCCTTTTAACCATCTAGCACCTAGGTAACATCCATTCTCATGGGCCCAAGTGAAAAACATAGATCTTATTCACTCAAGCATTTCATCGAACACTTACTAGGATTCAATGAGAAAGCAATACACTTTCAAAGGACTAAACAAGATCTATTAGAAATCTATGCCAATATCTAGCCTAATCATCCATTACAACCCCAGATGTAACCCTAGCATACTACATCTCAAGATCCTTGAAGAATCCTCTCACTGAGATCCATGGAAATCCAAAGATATATATTGGGTTTTTGAGGTTCCATGCTCTTAGATTTAGAAGATAAAGAAAGAGATGGAGAAGAGAAACACTAATCTAAATTACAGAAACTAAATAGTTATTACAAGTCTTTCTATTTTCAAAATAGATAATAAAATTAGCAAAGTTGTTCAAAGAAAGGAAAGTTGTGTTCTTGGAGGCTAAGAGGATCTATTTATACTAAAGGAGGAAGAAGTGTTGCCCTAAAACCATTTTTTCCCATCTGTGCATGCCACTATCGACCTAATGAACGTGGCTATGTACCTGAAAATAGATAGTGGCATGCATTAGAAAGCAGCTCCATATGTGCATGTTGCTATCGACCTGTTGCATGCCACTATCGACCGCGGGTCGATAGCCCCATGCATTGGCAGTCTTTGGCTTGTTCTTTGGTCTCTTGATAGCCTCTTTGTCTCCACATACTCCCCATGCCTCTAGCTCCTATTTTCCATTAATTCTTGGCTCCAAAATCTCCTTGAATCCATCTCTTGAGCGTCCATTGATTCGATCCAAAAGTAGAACCTATAAATGCAAGAATAAGAATATGTATGCGTTGACAAAAAAAAATGCAATAATATGTATGCATATGAAACTAATTCTAAAACTAGACTCTATACTCAAACTATATGGATTCTAAGGTTAAAATGCAATATTTACATCCTAAAAGTGAATGAAACTAACCTAAAATGTAACTAAATATGCATGAAATTATGAACACATCATGGCACTTTACCAGGTGAACCAGAGAATAACCCAAGGAGTATTGTAGTGTTATCACTTTGAGAAGCGGAAAAATTGTTGAAGATTATCGGATTCCATAGAATGGTCGATCCAAGGAAGGAATCAGTTGATACGGGGCAGAACATGCTGAAGAAAATTCTTCCAGAATGGAGCGGATCGACCGATCCGACCCCCTGGATCGACTGATCTAGGGCATGAAGGAGGAACAATTCCAAATCCCGTTCTGGAAGATGCAGAGAGTCTGGATACATATGTGCCACATCTGTCTTACTTTCCCAAAGTTCCTTACCCTTTAAGACCCTGTCAAAAGGTTAATGAACGAAAATATGAAAAGTTGAAGAATCTTGTTGGCGAGTTGCACGATCGATTGCCTTTTGTAGAGGAAGTGAAGATGGTACCTTCTCATAAAAGGTACATGAAGAAGATTCTTTCTGACAAGATGCCTTGGAGCAGGGTGTATCAGTGCGTACAGCAGAGTGCTGTGCGGTTTTATAGAACATCGCACCAGAGAAACGAGATGCCTTGCACGTTTGGATCGCTCACTTTTGTGAGATGCCTCTTCGACTTAGGGTCTGCTGTCATTGTGTGTTGTGTGATTATTTATGGAAACAAAAGATAACGAAGCTTTAAAATTTACAAGCTCGTTTCCTAACAATCACACAATCCGCAAGTGCACGGATATGCTATTGTAGTACTTTGGGGTCGAAGCACAAGGAACAAATCTTAGCTAGAAAAGTTCAAACTTTAAGAATACACAACCGTTTTGAAGCTAAGAAAATAAGGAAAGGAGGTTTTGGTTTTTGTAATTTAAAGACAAGTAATTGAAATTGCAAATTAGGAAATTAAATCAAACAAGCGTAAGTAGACAAGGAAAGTAAAGCATAAAGTAAAGCATAAGGTATAACATAAGTAGAAACAAAAATAAACAAGCAAGTAAAGGCAATAAGATAGAGATGGATCTTGGGAAATGGTCATTGAATTTATCTCATTTAGTAGCTAGGTAGTAGTGTAACAAGTATTCAACCTCACGACTATGGAATCAGTGCTTGAACTAAAATCATTCTCATGGCTAAAAGTCATATTTGCAAGCTAACATATTTCACTCAACTCTCGCTTCTTGTGATCATTTAGCAAACAATCATTAAGTATCATTCAACTTTTTCACCAAAGTCCCTAGCTTTCTACTCTCGTTGGCTAAGCTAAATTTAGCATACACATTTCATCGAACACCTCTCGGGCGAGAAATACATACATGTCAAGATCTAGTTTTTATCCTAGATCTAGCATTAAGAACACCTAAACCATATAGATCTAAGTCCTATCTATTACTAAACACCATTCCCTAACCACAAATCATCTCAAATCTACCATCCCCAAAATCCAAGAAAAGACTACTCAGACATCATGTGAGAGAAGAGAGAAAAGATGTGAAACATAAGCAAGATTTAATAGATAAAAGATTTGAGATACAAAAATATAAAGAGAGACTCTTGATCTCAAAGATAAAGAGAATAAACTTAGAACATAAAGAAAAGTGTTGAAAAGTTGATAAGAGAAGAGAATATTTTTGTTCTTGGAGCTTAAGACGGGTATTTATACTAAAAGGGGAAGAGTGGGTGCCCTAGAAGCAATAAGATACGTCAAAGGGTGCTGCCGTCGGCCAAAAGTGGGCTATTGTCGACCTTTACATCAACAACAGCTCACTTTGGGCAGCACAACTCCCGACTTGTGCAGTCGTCGACCGAAAGTGAGCTGCTGTCGACTTTCAGGTCGACAGCTGCTCACTTAGGCAGATTGTTCCTTCTTCTTTCATCCTTTGTTTGCTCCTTTTGGTTGCACCTTCTCCCATAGCATTTGGCTCCTCTTTTCCTTGATTCGTTAGCTCCAAATCCGCCTTTAATTCATCTCTAGAGCCTCCATGAATCCATCTCAAAGTCGTACCTACAAATGCATAGAAATGGCATGCAAATGCATTATGATCCTAAACTAGACTCTAGACTCAAACTCATGGATTCTAAGACTTATGTGCAATACATAAAACCTAAATGTGGTTGAAACTAAGCTAAAATGCACCAAAATAAGCAAGAAAATATATACACATCAACACCTTCGGACTTGCCCTTTGCTACTCCTCGAGCAAACAACAAAGACAAAAACCGGAAACGAGGTTTGCAAGTGGGAACTCAAAAGCAGGATGAGGGAGTAATGCCTTATTCCCAATGTCCACAAAGCAAGTAAAATGGTGAAAAGATCATCTAAGAGCCTATGTACTTCTCCATGTTCATCACAAAACCAACTCTTAGAATCTAAGCTAACCATCCATAAATTATCCCATCGCCAATACCTTTTTACATTCAATTAAGCTTAGGCATGAGTTCTTTATCTATGGGCAATGCATCTCATATATTCGGTTTGCAGTTCTAAAGAAAAAGTTTATGTAAAGAAGTGTAAAAAGAAGAGGGTTCTCTCGATTTATAATTGTTTCTCTCAAAAAGTAGTGCAAGAAAATAGGCAAAAGCAAGGTGGTAGCAGAACAATTTACGCATACAAAGCATTTACTTCGTCTAATTGTTCTCATCCACTGCTTCCTAAGGATCTAGACACTTACTTGATATATTTCTCATCCTAGAACTAGAAACCACAAAACTTCTATTCGAAAAAACTCACTCATTCTTTTTTCTTTTTGTAGACAACTAGAGATTCTTAGACATTTTACTTGTTAGCTACTAACCTTCTTTTAATTTTGAAGAGCCACTATTCTAATCATTTTTGATTCTTTCTTTTCTTTTCATTTCAAGGGTGGACTCTCTAAGCTTTTAATTTCTAAGGTTAGAGCTTAAACTTGATTCTAATCTCTAGTGTCTTTTTCTTTCACTTATTTTCTTATCTTTTTCGATTTTTCTCCTTTCTTTTTCTTTCTTTTATTACACAAACCTAGGATCGTATCTACAATAAGGAACACTTACTTGACTCTACATATACTAACCATTCCCAAGACTTCTACAAACCCAAAACCACAAATATTTTCCCCTCCTATTACTCTAGTTAGCCTTAAAGTAAGGCTAACTCTATGGAAGTATCCTCTTTGTCGTTCAACTTCAATTCGCTTGGGATTTTGCCCGTGTGTGCACTTTCTAAAAGATGCCTCACATATCGAAATATTAGGGGGGTTTTGAAGGAAAGGTTTAAGGATTTTCAAGGGTTTGTCACTACTCTAAAGATGAGAGTAGCCATTTGAGCTAAGAAAGGATAGTAAAAATGGTTAAAACATAGCTCAAACGTTAGCGTTTTCCCATGATCAAGTATAGCAAAGCCCATAAGCAAGATATGAACATTCATTAAAGGCCTTCTTATATAGGAAGTGACTCAAAAGATAGCATACTTCCACATTCGCAAAGACCTTTACGCGGTTAATTCAAATCATGAGTTTTCCTAAGAAAAAAAGTGGTCTATGTAACATCTTACTTCTAGTGAGGGCATTGGTCATTAAACAAAAAATAAACTATCTACGAGGTAATTCTATCGTTGTTCCCTATGCAAGATGCAATCCTATATGCTCTTAACAAACTATGTATTTATAAATAGATGCAATCTATATCCAAAGCTTTGAAAACAAAATGAAAATCTTTTTGGCTTTTTTAAATCTTTCAAAATTTGTTTGGTTTTTTTAAAAATCATAAGTATATACAATGCATGACTCAATATGTAAAGAGAAAAGAAAACATCAAAACTCAATACGATATTAGTACTAAGCCCCTCCCCGGACTTAAATTTCACTGTCTCGGTGAATTCTAAGCCGTGAGAGTGACTTTTAAAAACTCACATCGAAATCTAAATATGCAATGATATTTACAAAGGGTTGTAGGTGTACCTTGTGACAACTCATATGTATGAGTGTCGAGTGGATCCAGCAGAGGAGTCGGGCCCATTATTGTTGCGTCGTGAGCTCCGTGGCCGTGATGATGAAGGGCCGACGGGGTCTTTGCCGTTCCTCCTTAGTGGTGGTTCTTGAAATAAAGTCCTTGGTGGGTTCATCCCTTACTCATGTTTTTCACGAATCACCAATGGCAGATGAGTTATGGATTGTCTCAATCTTTCAAAATCAAACCTTGAGCATTCTTGAATTTCTTCATCATTCTTGCTTGAGGATGCATATTTTTTGTACCTTTCACTTCTTTTGAAGCGTCTTATTAGTCGCAAGAGCATATTCCCTTGTTTTCTTATGACCTTGGCCTGCCTTATTAGTTCAATTTCCAAGCATTGCTCATATGATGTCCTTAGATGAGGTGGTGTCCAAAATTGGCCAAGGAGTGAATGGCCAAATATATCTTGATGTCTCTCTCCTTGAGGTTGGTTTTGTTCGAATATTCTATGAAGTCTTTGTTCTCCTTGTAGAGTGATTCGCTTGCAGTGAAGATGGTTTAGTAGGTGAAAGTCAATGTCCTTCTTCATTCTTCTCGATGTATGCTCCGATTCCAACATAGGAAGATAACAAGCCCTCCATCTTCTTTGTTCATCCATTAACTAGTAGATCACTACATCTCTAGGACTATATCCAATGGTGAATTACCGCTCCACTAAGTAAATTATGTCCATTGTGGCTCCCTCTTGGCGATTTTCGGTCCTTCTTTCTTCTTTGATATCTTCAACTTCCCATTCATCAAGTTCAATTCCAAGGTAGTAAAACGATGAGTGAGCATGCCTCAAATCCTTGTGACAAGATGATTTGTTCTCCTCATTTACTCCGCATGATTAAGTAGAATACTTACGAACATTAGGCCAAGGTTGGTGTTGTGGCTCAAGTAATCTACCCATCTCTCTCCATTTTGGTCCTTTCAATACTTCTTCAATCCTTGGAAAAGCAACATCATAGAAGCTCATTCATAATTTGGGGTTTCCCATAGCAAGAAAGGTGTTGGCCACAGACTCCATCGTGTATAGGATTGTTGGGTTACGAATCTTTGTTATTGTGTTCGAGTCGTCCATGTACTCCCCGAAGTCATTTCTTTTCCAAAGCTTGCTCGAATCTAAACCATCCTCAAAACCGGCTATATTATTTGATGTGTCAAACCTATAGACCTCACGTACTTCTCGTGTTGAGATCTTGTATTCATCATCCTTTATCCTAATAGCAATGTACCCAACGTAGATAGGAATTGAAGTGTTTGTTATGTGTAAGATGGATGGTGCATTCCGAACAAACTTTCAAGACCCATTCTTTTTGGCAATGCGCGCACGTGGTCATGAATAGCCATGTCCCTCAACAAATTATCGTCAATCCACGGTGTTGCTTCCACCTTCGAATGCTTTTTGAGATGTAAGTAGATATTTATCTCCTCGATCAGCCACGATTGGTAAGAAACTCGCATAGCGAGTTGTGGTGGTGCCATTCTTGTTTGGTACCTACATGTAAAAAGTATAGGTAAGGTGAGTACATAGTTTAAAGAACAAATGAAAATGCTAAAGGATTTAGCTTTGAACCGTTATATAAATGATTAAATAATGAAGCACAATGCCCCGGTTCTTAGCAATTTCCCTAGGCTAATTCATGATTCTAAATGTGATACAATTATGAGAAACCAAAGTGCCAACATTCAAAGTGATATATATTTCGGCCAATAGGAATTTCCACACAAAAATATGCATTTCATTTTCACACTTTCTAAACTTAGAAACATGTGGATGTTTACTTAACTACCAAGTTCTAAATCCATGTAATCTCATTTCTAAGAACATTTCAAAATGTAGACATGATGTGCACTTAATATAATATGTCTTAATATAATATGTCTAAATTCACAATTATTGACCAAACTCAAGTAGTAAATTCTAATTATGCACAAGCAAACCAAGCATTCAACAATCAACACCTTACACTCAATAGAATTCAAAAATCAACTTTCGCAAAGAAACTCTTATATGATCGAAAATTTCAAGATGAAGAACACACTTAGTAATTTCTCAAATTTATAAAGTGACTCATGAAACCATGTTCAATCAACACCAATCACACACATTTACCACAAAATTTAAGTTTTCCCAAAATAGAATTCAGAAACAATATTCCCTCCACTATTAATCTCAAGAACAAAAATTGGTTCATGCATTTCTAGTTGCTTCTAGGTGCTTCAAGTTCATAAAACACAAACAACTAAGCTTCTCCAACTCTTATAAACAACAAAACATCATTAAACACCTTCACTTCAAGATAATCGAAAATTCAAGAGAGTAAAAGTAAAGGTTTTTAGTTTCATACCTTATTCTTGATGTTTTTCAAGAGAGGAATATTGATAGGAGTTAGAATGCACTTTAAAAGAACCAAAATCTCTCAAACTTTCTCACGAATTCTCTCATTAAAAATAAAAACCTTTCTTTACAAAAGTGAGAGGATGAGTGTCTATGGTGATGAGAAAGAGAGAGATGAGTGAGAGTAAGAAGTAGTGGTTAAGAGTAAAAGTGTAAAAAGTTATTTGCTAATTGGTCCCTAGGTTCCCAAAATACTTTATTTCCTTGAAAACTTTGCAAAGTAACCCGAAATTTGAAATTTTAAAATCAAGGGAAAAATTCTTTCTTGAATTTGTAAAAATTAGGACCAATGGTTTGGAATTGGATCAAAATTGGTTTAGTTTTCTCAAATCAACCTTTTGCAAATTCACTCTTGAAAATCTTTTAAAACGGTGAAATGCAAATGCATCGCTTGAGTTTTAGAGAACTTACCTATCACAAAGAGTGTTCATAGAATCAAGTCATAATGACTTGTAGAAAGTGTATTTTCCAAACTCCATTGTGGTTTTTGATCCTTGACTTAGATGAACTGCTTTGGCACCTAAGCTTGAGCAAAAGAATGACTTCAAAACAAGATTTTTCCAAGGCATACCATCATTATTGAATTGAAAATCTTGAAAATTAAAGACCTAAAATGAAATATGTACAAAGGATACTCATGATATTGCCTCTCAAGTGCACTTGTTTAAGATCTTTAGCTCGACCCTTTGCTCTCTTCCTTAGTTGGGTAAGGTTTGGATCATCTTGTAGAACATTGATCGTTCTTTCTACATTTTTTTCTTGCCATTAAGCACATTTTCGGTTGGGTCTCCATCATCCTCATCAAAGAATGACCCGTAGACTTCACTCATCTTTACTTCTTCGAAGCACATCTCATTGCAATTACCCATAGCTTTGTTTTTCTCAAGATAGATTGCACATAGGTATCTATCATAGTATAATGTCAAGTAGTTGTAGACTCATGGATCAACCTTGTTGAGAGCTACTATACTTGTTGATGCAATCTTAGAAGGGAGGTTCTTAGTCCCTTGAGCTTTTGGCAGGTTTTTAATCTCGTGATCTTTCTAAACAAAAACATCAAAAATTCACATCTGCTTATGATGGGTTTTCTGCGAGAATTTGGTGATAGTTTTCGATGGGTAAGTGTTTGGATAACGTATTTAAGATCTAGTTAATTAACAATTTGATCGATCTTAAACAGGAAGGCTCTTAGAGAATTAACTCTTTTTTGTTCAAAGATGAACAAAGATTCACAGCTTTGTGAAGAGAAAGATTTTTGCATAAAACGTGAATGAATAAAAGTCTGTAGAATACAATGTATAAGTAGAGTAATTTCCCTAGGGTTTTGTGAAAAAAACTAAATTAAAGATAATGCCAATTATCGAAAATATTAAATCCAAAATAAAACCATAATAAATTGAAATCTAAGTCTAAAATTCAATGTGGAAAACCGAATAATTAATCAGCTTGGTCGACGTCCTTTGCTTCCTGAATTGATTTCGAAATTGGTTTAGAGTAAATCAATGCAGAAATTCGATTTTGGAGCTTCTTGGTTTGGGATCTTCTAATTGGACTGTTAGATAGAATGATTGGATCTTAGTCTAACATGGTTTGATCTGGATTTTCCAATTTAAGCTCCTCTCCATCTTCTAGTTCTTCATCACTCTCACTTAGCTCCACTTGCGCTCCATGCTTAGTCCATATTCCATCATTCCCTTCTCGTTTAAAAGGATTTGCCCTCAAATCCGCATCTCCTGCAGGGAAAGGAATCAAGTTAACAACATTGAAAGTAGAGCTCACTGTGTCTTTACCTTGAAGATCTATCTTGTAGGCATTTTTATTGATACGTAATAGCACTTTGAATGGACCATTTGTTCGCTTTTTCAACTTAGACTTCCCTTCTTCTGAAATCTTTCCTTCCTCAAACGAATCAGTACCAAATCTTCTGGTTCTAAAATCAGCTCCTGTATCTTCTTGTTGGCGTGTTTCTCATATGCCTCAGTGATGGATTTGATGTTCTTTTTGACCTGTTCATACAAAGAAACAACGTACTCAGCCTTGGCTTTTCCATCAAGGTTTGCTTGTTCATGCAAAGGTAATGGTAACAAATCCAATGGAGGCAAAGGACTAAAGCCATACACAATCTAAAAAGGTGAAAACTTAGTTGTCCTATTAACTAATTTGTTATAAGCAAATTCGACATGAGACAAACAATCTTCCCAAGACTTAATATTTTTCCCAACCATAGTACGCAATAGAGTAGACAAATATCTATTAACTACTTCGGTTTGCCCATATGTTTGAGGGTGACACGTAGTAGAAAATAGCAACTTCGTACATAATCTAGACCATAGAGTCTTCCAAAATTGACTAAGAAAGTTAGCTTATCTATCAGAAACAATGGTTCTAAAGATTCCATGCAAACGTACTACATCTCTAAAGAACAAATCAACAACACTCACAAAATTATAAGTTTTATGGTGTTGGAGGGCAAGTTTTAAATATTTATAATGACCTAACAACCGCTCTTAGCCCGCAAGGTTGACAGGGTCTAGTTGTAGTAAGTAAGGTATCGTCCAAGGATTGAATAGTCTAGAAGAGCTTAAGCAAAGAGAGTCACACTAGAAAAACTAGTCTAAGGAGCAACCTAGTAAGAGGTCTCACAAGTCTCTACTAGATCTATCCTTAACATGTGAGCAATCATGAACAAGTGCATAAAAGAAAGGCAATAAATAAAAGCAATAAGTAAAAGGCAATAAACAAAGCACAAAGTAAATGATTTGAAAGCAATAAGATAAAAATGGATCTCAAGATAGTGGCCATTGGTTCGGGTTCAATCTAAGCAAGTAATGACTTTCCTAAGACTTTATTAGACGGTTAAAGTTATTCCCCGGTCAAGGATCCCCTCATTGTCGACCAACCCACTCTCGTGACGGAGGTCTATTCACCTATACCTACTACAAAGCTCACCTCTCGGATTTCGCCTATCTAAGCAAGTACGTGATAGTATTTATCAAGCCCTTATAACCATCTAGCATCTTGGAATCCCTTTGGGCAAACTACTCTCATAGTCCAAGATGAAAAACTTAAACCTTGTTCACTCAAGCATTTCATCAAACACGTGGTAGGCGTCGATTAGCAAGCAATCTTAAGTTTGAGCACAAGACAAGATTTAGCGAGAATATATGCCAAAACATAGTGTACTAGTCTATTACAATCCTAGATCTAACCATAACCTAACCACATCTCAAGATGCAAAAGTAGATCTACTCACTAAACTCCATGGAACTCAAAAGACATAGAGATGGTCTTTGAGTTTCCATAGTTCTAGAGAAATACATCTAAGAAGAGAGAAATAAGATAAAAGATCCAAAGCTCCATTGAAATAAAAGCAAATGTTATTACAAAGTTTTGATCTTTTGAAATGAAGAAAAATAAGATAGAAGTTTTTCTTTTTGTTCTTGAGGCATTAGAGGTCTATTTATACTAAAAGAGATGAGAGAAAACCTTAAAAAGAAGGTTTTCGTCGGCCATGTTGTCAGCCATCGACCAATCTGGTCGATGGGAGCCTACCCAAGGTCGATGGCTGGCAACCTACAGAAAGAGAGGATCCATTTTCTGCTTGGGTTGTTGGCCATCGATCCAAGGTTGCTGGTCATTGACCCAGGTGGTCGATGGTTGCCTACTTGAGCAGTCTTAACGGCTTTTGCTCCACTTTGACATCTCCTTTGATCTCCATCTCTTCCATATGCTTCTATCCTCTTGTCTCCTTGATTTTTAAGCTCTAATCCCACTTTGATTCCACCATTAGAGCCTCCCAAAGTCCATCCAAAAGAGCACCTACAAATGCAAGAAATATGGATGCAAAATGCAATATGAACTTAGTCTAGACTCAAGACTCTAAATGATGCATTCTAAAGGTAATATGCTTTTTACAACCTAAATATGAATGAAAACTAAGCTAAAACACACTAAAATATGCATGAAATTGTCTGTACATCAACACCCCCGGACTTGCCCTTTGCTTGTCCTCAAGCAAACAACAAAGAACGAACCCGAAAACGAGGTTTGAAAACGGGAACTCAAAACCAAGAAAAATGTGAAATGATTTATGCCTAAGGTTCTCAAGACAAGTAAGATGGTGAAACGATCAATGAATAGTTCTAGTAATCCTTCATGACTATCACAAAACCAACTCTTAGAATCTACGCTAAGCATCCATAAACTATCTCATCACCAATTCCTTTTTACATTCATTAAACAATGGCGTGCGTTCTTTACCTATGGGCAATGCATCTCATCCATTCGGTTTTGGGTTCAACGAAAGGGTAAATGTAAAGAAGTGTAAAAATAAAGAGGGTTCACTCACATTTTCAAGTGGTTTCTCTCAACAAAAGTTGTGTAAGCAATAAGTAAAATCAAGGTGGTATGTCGAACAATAATGTTTACAAATCAATCACTTCCTCTAATTGTTCCCAACCCCTTTGCTACCTAAATACCTAGACACATACCTTATGTATTTCCCATCCTAAAACTGGAAACCATAGACTTTTATTTCCCTTGAACATACTCAAACTTTTTCTTTTTCTTGACATCTAGAGATTCTTAGACCTTTTGAACTTCTTAGCCTCTAACCTTTTTTTTTATTCTAGGAGCCACTATTCTTAATCAACTTCTGATTCTTTATTTTCTTTTTCAATGAGTGACTCTCTAGGCTTTTTACTTCTAAGGTTAGGG
>OVAN01001826.1:0-31813 GCA_900406275.1 Anastatica hierochuntica
ATAGATAGATAGATAGATAGATAGATAGATAGATATATATATATATATATATATTCAAGGTTCTAATGTTCAAGACAATTCTCAAAGCATCATAGAAGATAATACTCATGAAGAAAATGACTCATGACATCAAAGGTTCAAAGAATTACAAATTTTCAAATTTTGTTCAACAATCCCGCCACCAATCTAAACTCACTTAGTAAAATTGTCATAACTTTGTTTTTACTCAACAGAATTGCAAAATTCCTGTTGAAAACTTAATATCTATCCGTAGGCTACCATTTAAGATCACTAAATCACAAAATTCCCAAAGATTTTCAAAAAATTAACCACCTAACTTCAAGAACACTCATTTTCAAATTTTTGCAATTAAGCTTTATATTCCTTAAACTAAATCTTGAATCCTAACTCCCAAGCATTCTCTAAGCAATTCTAAGCATAAACAAACATCTCTTAAACTAAAGACTTCCAAAATCAAGATTTTGAATTTCAAAGAGAGCTCTCACCTTTGTTGAAATTTTGAAAGTTAGAGAACATACTTTTGTTGCTTGAAGATGAAATGCAAAGAATGCTTCTAAGGAGAACTTAGATTATGCAATGAAAATTTTCAAAAATGAGGATAGGAATTTTGCTTTCTTTGTCAAGAAACGAGAGAGAAATTTTCCTGTAAAGCTCTTGATGAGAGAGAAAATGTGATTATAAGGAAGGAGAAGCTCACTAACACATATGTCAATTAAAATATTACAAAATACTCCCAATTCTCTTCTTCTCTCACAATAGTGCCTAACATTTCAGAAAGCAGTAGATAGTCGCTTTAAATCTCTTTGGGAATCTCTTCGATATCATTTTCTGTTTATCTTCATCCTCCTACAAACCAAAATCATAAAACATGTATCAAAAATCTAAATAGATAAAACTTAAAATTGAAATTTTTCATAGATTAAGTTGCAGGGTGTGGTTCCAATCGATTTCTTGAATGTCATTCTATATGCCCAAAGAGCATCACCAAGCTGCATAGAACAATCTTTCCTATGAACTCCAACCTTCTTCTATTGTATTTCCTTGATTTTTAGAATGGATACCTCTGCTTGTCTCGAAGTTTGAGGGTGATAAGGCATTGCCACTTTATGTTTCACTCCATTGTTCTTCAAGAGTTTCTCAAAAACCTTGTTGATGAAGTGGCTTCCACCATTGACTATAACTATCCTTGGGGTCCCAAATCTTGGAGAAATGATCGTTTTGAAAAGCTTGACAACTACCTTGGGATCATTTGTCGGACTTGCAATCGCTTCTACCCATTCAGATACATAGTCAACCGTTACCAATATGAAGAAGTTTTCATTCAATTTAGGGAAAGGGCCCATGAAGTATATTTCCCACACATCAAAGATCTCTACTTCAAGAATAGGATTTAGGGGCATCTCATTTTTCTTCGTTATAATTCCCCTCCTTTGACAATCATCACCGTTGGAAACTACCTCATGGGCATCCTTGAACAATATGTGCCACCAAAAACCGGATTGTGAGGCCTTTTGAACCGTCTTAAAAGTAGCAAAGTTCCCACCATAGTTAGCACCATTACATTTGGATATGATCTCCCTAGCTTCCTCTTCCGGCACATACCTCCTATAGAGTTGATCCTTACATTGCTTGTAGAGGAAAGGATCATCCCAATAATAAGACTTAAGATCACAGTAGAATTCCTTCTTTCCATAAGTCTCCATATCTGACGGTTGTTTCCAATTCACAAGGTAGTTTACAAAGTCAGCATACCAACGGATTGTAGTTGAAACCGCACTTTCACAGTCGTCTTCCCATTGACCAAGATTTCTGATAACATCATTATTTTACCACTTTTCCTATGGATTTTAATAGGTTTCTAAGTGTTTTTTCACAACTTTATGCAATCAGAGGTAGTTTTATTTTATTTGTAGTGTTTTAAGTCATTTCAGGTCAAACAATGCATTTTAGAGCTTTATGGAGCTAATTATATCAAAAGCCAATTTCTGGATAGTTTTCGAGCATCAGAAGTATCATCCAATAAGAAGGCCTTGCCATAAATAACTTTTGATAAAATTTGGATACGAGCTAGAAAATTGAACTAGATTTCATCTCCAAGTAGTTTCATCTAATTTTGAGCAGTGGACAAAGAGTTATACTATTGTTACTGAAGACTTGTCTAGTTGTCTCGCAGATGAAGGTTGCGTAGTAAGGCCAAAATAAAAGGAAGATCATTTGGGTTTCGAACCAGACATTCTACAGACTCAAGTGGATCTATTCCAAGTCTTTTAAAGCCAAAGAGCTCAACTCAAGGCCCTTGGACACGAAGCCCAAACATTATGAGGTCGTAAGGCCCGATTTTACACTTTTTGACGTAGGAAGTTAGAACACTATAAATAAATGTTTTAGCCATCAAATTTCGTAGAGAGATGGCATAGATTAGGGTTTAATAATTTTCTTATGAGGCAGGGATGACACCCATTGAGTTCATGTCATTTGTAGCCTCCAAAGATCCATCATCATCTTCAATACATCTTCCATTCTTCCATAAACTCGGTTTTATCTTCTCCTCTCTCTTTTGATTTGATGTGAATGCTTGCTGCTATGATTGATTTCGTGTTCACATGTTTATAATCTATTATTTTGCATGTTAGACAATAGATTACAAGGAGACAATGAGTTTACTTGAATAGGATTACTAGTCGATTAGGTTTTATCAATAACGTTATCACCTTTACTTATTCGTTAATGTTATTCTCCTATGAAAGTTGGTAAGATAATAGATCTGTAGAGGTATCCATTCCAAAAGCTTGACTTATTGCTGGAACTAGTATTTGGGGAGCCTTTATAAGTAGGATTCAAAAGTAGATCGACTTTAGAATCGTAAACAATCAGTCTTAATCGTTTTTATGCGTGTTTTTATTTTGAGGCCATTCGAGAGTCTAGGTCCTTTTGATATTAAGCATAGAATCCCAAACCTCAAAAGTGGAGAGGATTTAACTTAGTGGTTGTGTTCTAAACCGAAATTTTATGCCCCTAGTCGTTTTGAACTCCTGCTAGTTCACTTTAACTTTCTGGTGCTTGATGCATATCATATTATTGATCTATCCCTTATAAATTGGCATATAGAATAGGATTTCGTTTTGCATAATTAAATCATAATAAAAAAAACAAATAAAAACCAAACATACCCATGCATATTTCATTCTTAGCTTAATCTAAATGTCAATGGATCCTTAGTGCGAAACCTAGTCCCTGTGGATTCGATCCCTAAGTATTACTGCGAATGTTGTATACTTGCAGCTAGGTTTTAAATAGGGTAAAACTTGACCCCACATCAAGTTTTTGGTGCCGTTTTCGTGGACTAGTAGTATTTGCCTTAGGATTTAGATCTAGGATTTAGTTTAGGAAACTATTTCTTTCTTTTTCTTGTATTTAAATTTCGTTTTTTCTAGAACTAGGAATTTGGTTTTTCTACTAACATTAGGAACATAGATTTTCTTTGTAGATTTATTTAGGTTATTAACACTTAGATTTAGGTTAGGAAGACTGAAAATTTTGTGGCTCTTAGTGTATATCTTTTAATTTAGGATAAGATTTTATTTTTTCTCTTTAGATTAGAATTTTCCTTTTATTTGATACTTCCAACTTTTTTCTCTTTGATTTTTTCAGGGAAACCAAAGAGAAAATAGGACCATATCCTCACCATGGCTACGTTTTTGAGGAGTTCCAGCCCCCATGATAATCATAAAATTTATATTAAGGAGAAGCCAAGGTACATTCTAAGAAACATCAACCATGGAGAGATCCTGAAGAGCCTAGATTTCACATCCATGGAATCATTGATCCAAGGCAAAGGTACTAGCCTTAGATCAACCATTGTAGAGTGTTTTTAAGACTCAAAAATTGCTGGGAATCATCATAAAGTCAAGCAGAGACGAGCAGCACCTCAATGAGATCATCGAAGCATCAAAAATTGAAGATTTCAGTAATTTCTATCAGTTGAAGCTCACCATCAAATCACCAATCTACCTCTGGCAAGCCACGTCCTACCCCTTCTCATTTCCATTATCACGTGCCAATGGACACTTTCAAGTGCTAACTTGAAGTCTTGATGGCACAATTCATCAAACAACGAAGAGAAGTGGAGCAAAATTTAAAAACGAAGCTTTACAACATGAAATTCGACCTAAAGGAGAAGTTGAATAGCTTTAATCTAAACTCCAGACCTTTTAATACCCTTGGAGACTCTGTAAATACAATACCAGAGGCTATCAAGGAAAGCGTTTCAGCCCATTCCAAAGAAAGTCCTCAAACCGAAGAAACCGAAGACGATTGGAATGAGGCATCAAAATGATAAATATACATATACCAACTGGAGCACGACCAGATCTTAAAAGGACTGATAATAAAGAAATTTTTGACCTTAATTTGAAATTCAAAAGGATCTACAATGTTCTTTTTATGAAGAACATGAAGCTAGAAGGCAAAGACAGTGAATTTGCCACAAACCGATGAAATTAGCCCTCATAAGGGGAGATTTCAAGCACTTTACAACCTCATCATGGAAGAGATAGACCATCATTCTCATTTAATTCAAGCTTTAGGAGCTACATGTATGGCTCATTCATTTGCCTTGAAGAATATGAAGAAAAACATGTAGAAAAGATTTTAGCACTCACACGCTTTGAAGATATATCTTAAGAGCAAAAAGGAATGTGATTAGCCACGTAATTCAAGGGTTGACCAGACACGTTTTACTCCTAATTTGGTGTATTACATGCCTTGGTTGAGGATCCTAAGGATCCAAGTTATAAAATCGAGTTAAAAAGCTCGATTTGCTCTTAAACGCGAAGAAATTCTTTGAACTGTGGAAGAAGCCTTGAAAGCATAGGAGCTGCTATGAATTGATCTAAAAGGACAAAGGAATTCATAACTATCAACAAAAGCCATCCAAGACGAGCAGCACCTTCACACTTCCATCCAAGACGATTTCAGGTTCTCATCTCTATTCCATTCGAATGAACCGGAGAAGAAATCTCAGGAACCCATTGAAGATCTAAGTTGATTCATTGGAAACACGAGAAAAGGAAGTCAAAATCCTCCTATTTGATCATCCTCATCACATAAAAATGCCCAGGGTCGAGCTAAAGACTTTAAACAAGTGCTTCAAGAGAGGCAACCCATATTCTATCCCTTTAAGTTTTTGTTTTAATTTTATTTTTAGAATAAGATCCTAGGATTAATGTTGGTTAATTTTGGTGTTATAATTTTTTTATGAAATTTCTTAAAATGTTTTTATAGTTTTTTTGGTAGGAATACATTCTGGAACGAAAAATTTGGACAAAAATTCAATCCGAACATGTTTCGGATTGTCCACCAGACCACGGAGCTTGATGGCTGGTTTATGCAAAAAAAAATAGGCCCGACCGGTGCTAGCTCCAACATGCCCCACACCTCATTCTCCTCCAGCACCGGTCCATGACACCTGCAGCACCGGCCGCCCAAACAAAAACCACACCCGACCGGTCTCAACCCTCCCACGCCACAATTCCTCCACCACCGGCCGTGATGGACCTCGTGTCCAAAATCGGTCTTGCACTCTCCACCAACCGGTCAGACCTATTTCCATACAATTTTCCACATCCGACCATCCATAATCCCCAACCTGACCACCCATACCCCTTCCAGACATACCATTGGCCGAGAAAAACTATCTGAGTGTGTCGTTTTTCGTATTTTCTTGGTCGGATCAATACCAAACTCAATTTCTTCAAGGACCACCCTCTAAATAATCATAAATACATCAAATTAAGATGTTTGTCAAGGGCTAGGACGTTCAAGAACACTTTACACACTTGGAGCCACAAGATTCTCAAATCGAGCTAATTTTTGCAACCAAGCTAAACCATTCTCGCCAAGTAAGGAATTAACCAAACTTTTTCTAGTACATTATACAGGTTTTTAAGAGGAGTTCTTGTGTTGAATGAACATTAAAGACCCTAAGACTCAAGGGCGAGGTTATGGAGACGAAACTGCAAGAAATTTGCCAACAAAGGAACTTTGAGAAGGAGAATCAGTTTCAATCAAGGCCAAGGTGTATAGTGGCTAGAATGAAGTGTATTTTGAGGCTATAAAAGTTTTTATCAAGGCAAAGCCGTTCTTCAACTACATTCGAAGGCTCAAAATGCGATCAAAAGGACAAAGGCCACAACCGGAGCATCTCAAGAGAAATCTAAGCAAAACCAAATGTCACGCCTAATCATCCTCAAATAAGCTAAGAAAAACGTGAGAACTTGGCTGACAGAAAGAATCATAAGACTTTGGCTCAACGGAGACACAAAACCGACGAATTAGGCTTACTCGAAACTCTTATCTAGGAGTTGTACAAAGTCTAACCACTGAAGATGCCTGGAAAAGTGGGAATTTTATGAGGAATAGCCAAATAGTTTTGGAGGCGTAAATATTTCATCATGGAGCACCGAATTGGTGAGAAACCAAAGAAAACTCGCCCAAAATGAAATCGAGCTCTGTCAAGCGAAATCGAGCTTTGCCAAGCGAACCAAGCTGTCAAACTGAAGATTCACCATTAATTAGCATATGTAGAAGGCAACTATCAAGAAATGCCAGCGCTAGAACAGTCCCGAATCAAGAACAACCCTGTTCTCACCAAAACAAGCCAAACCGAGCTTTCCGGAGACCAAACTTGGCCAAATCAAAAATGTTATGAACTCCAAACTTTATACTTCATTATTATTAATAAAATATGCTATTTTCATTAGGTTTTCATTTTGGTCGAAGCATTCTTTCTGGATTGCAAAAACGGACCAGTAAACCTTTTTTCGGCTTACAGAAACATCACGTATGGCCTTATCTTTCTCCATAATTTCGACCAACCAACTTAGTGTATCATATTTTCTACCTTTTACGTTAGTTATCAGTACCTTTCTAACTGATTTTACATTGGTACGGTGTAAGTTAAGTTGGGGGGATTCTAAGGATTGTTAGTTGATTAAAGTTTATAAGTTATTCTCATTATACTGCAAGTATACGGCTATGTCGAATGTAGTACTTAAGGGTCGAACCCACTAGAACTAGAGATTCAAGCACTAAGAATACACAATATTTCCTAAGCTAATCAAATAATAAGAGAGATAAGTGGCGACAAAAAGATAATAAAGAATAAGCAACAGTACCTAAACACACTAAATAAGACTTGAGACGATGGAGAAGTGGAACTTGGATTGGTGTTTGAAAAGTAGTAATGAAGTGGCTAACTAAAAAAAAGGAATTCAATCAAAAGAACAAGTCTCAAAACCATGGAATTATTCCTAGCCTAATCCACTTTCATGACAATAGGCTATTTTTATATTGATTACATTTACTCTACTCTCGCTTGTTGCAAATGATAAATCAATTAGGAATCATTAAGAATAAGTCCATATAGTCATTAAAATCCCTACCAATCAACTTTCGTTGTCTAAGCTAAGTTTAGCATACTTTAGGTTCTCCTAGGCATTTCATCGAACACCTCTCGGGTGTGAGATCCATACATATCAAAATCTAGATTTTATCATAGATCTAACATTAAGAATACCTAAATCATAGAGATCTAAGTTCATTATATCCTTAGACATCATTATCTAACCACCTAATCACTCCCTAATCTACTAATCTAAGATCCAATGTGTTCTACTCACTAAGGCCCATGGAGAACCAAGAAGTTTCACATGCTTCTTGAAAGTCCATAGTTGAAGTGAGAAGAAGGTGAGAAGAGATGAGATGAGGTGACTGAAAGCAAACAAACACAAAGAAGTCCAAGAAAAATCAAAACTATGTAAGAAAGGAAGAAACTTGAAAAAAGAAGAGACTTTGATAAAGAATAAGGAAGAACAAATGATTCAAAGAGAGGAGAAACACATAAATGATTCAAAGAGATTCAATCACTTAGAAACATCAAGAAAAAACTATAAACAATATCTTAGGTAGCTTAAGTGTTCTTGGACGCTAAGAGATGGTATTTATAGGAAAGAGGGAAGAGAAGGGTGCCCTAAGGTGAAAAACTGCCAAAATGCATGCCACTATCGATCCCACGCGAGCGCCTATCGACCATGCTGGTCGATAGTGAAATGAAATGGAAGAAAACTGTCTAACGCATGTGACTATCAATCCCATGCATGCCACTGTCGACCATAGGGTCGATAGCCACATGCCTTGGACAGCTTTTAGCCTCTTCGTTGCTCCTTTGATGACTCCTTTGCATCTCTCTTGGTTCCATTGACTCTCCTTCATTTTTCCTTGGTTAATGCTTTTTCTTCACCAAATTTTCATCAAGAATCAAGTTCCAAAGTCTTCTCTTTCTTGTCAAGATCCATTCCCTACAAAATGCAAAGAATTGCACGCAAAATGCGAATAATCCTAAACTAGACTCAACTATGAAACTATATGAATTCTAACCCTTAAATTCATTATATATAACCTAAATGAAATTAAAACACATACTAAATGATGTTATGCTAAATATGCGTTAAATTATGTACACATCAACTATCGGTCAAACGCATGCCACAATCGATCCCCATGACTGATAGTTACATGCGTCGGGCAGTTTTTGCTTCTTCTTTGCTCCTTTGATGGTTCCAATGCTTCCACCTTTTGCCCATGAATTTAGATCTTGGTTCCCTTTTTATTTATCATTTGATCCTCTAGAATCCACCATCTCAAGCTCTCGAGTTGTTCACCCAAACGTTTTACCTACAAAGGCAAAAAAGTTGCATGCATATGCAATAATTTCTAAAAATAGACACAACTTAGAAACTATATGAATTTTAGCACTTAAGTGCATTATGTATACCCTAAATTCAACTAAAAAGGACAAAATGAGCTAGAAAATGCATTAAAACCTATACACATCATAATTCGGTGATAGTGAGTCAGTAAAGCCTTCTTTGTTAAGTATGGATAATTATCCACAGTACTCCCTCTTAATTATCCATCATAATTAGAGTATTGTATACTACCTCATTAAAAACCTTGTCAGGAAAAAATCCAATAAGAAAAAAACCATGACGAGGGAAAAAGAGTACAGTAACACAATCTCCCCCTGGAAAATATGGATATCCTTCTCTTTGTATATCTCGTAGATGACACATTTCGATACTTTGAACATGTTTTCTGAACATTGTAGTAATATCCTTCTCTTATGTGGATTCGACAAATATCTGCATTCTGCAAAATCAACTAAAACCATATTCCGAGTTTCTAGTATAAAATAACCATAAGTCAATCGTTCCCTAAAGATGACAAAATATATGCTTTATTCTGGTCCAATATTTGCTTGTAGGGGATGAACTATATCTTACAAGCATATTAGTAGTAAATATTATACCTGATCGAGTGGAATTTGTAAGATACATCAATCCGTCTATAGCGCTTATATAATGTACTTGAGCACCCAATACATCTTCAGTATCTTCACAAAGTCTAAAACGATCGTTGTTAATATCGAGCAATCTATAGACCATTGGGGTACTCAAAAAACTCACTTTATCCATATTAGAGCGTTTTAATACCCTTTTGGTGTATTTTGATTGGTGCACAAATATTCTATCTTTCAGGTGCTCAATCTAGAGCCCAAGACAAAACTTTGTCTTACCAAGATATTTCATTTCGAACTCTTCTTTCATATGAGTTCATGCATCATCAATCTCTTTTTGAGTACCAATTTTTTTCATGTCATCAACATATACAGCGATGATCACAAATCACGATGATGATTTCTTAATAAAGACGCAATGACATATTGCATTGTTTACATATTCCTTCTTAAATAAGTAGTCGCTTAAGCGATTGTACCACATGCGTCCGGATTGTTTCAGTCCATAAAGTGATCATTGTAACTTGATTGAACATATCCCGTTAGACAATGCTTCTTGCATTTTTGAACCTTCAGGGATCTTTAATCCCTAAGGGATTTTCATATAAATATCACTTTCCAGTGATCCATATTAATTTGTAGTCACAATATCCATCAGGTGCATTTCTAAGTTGTTAGATGTCGTTAAACTCATCAAGTACCTGAATGTGATTGCATCCATAACTGGGGAATAAGTTTCTTCAAAATCAATTTCAGGTCTTTGAGAAAAACCTTGTGCCACAAGTCGGGCTTTATATCTTGTGACCTCATTTTTCTCATTTCTTTTTCGCACAAAGACCCATTTGCATCCAACTGGCATTACTTCTTCAGGTGTAATGAGAACTGGTCCAAAGACATTTCTTTTATTCAGGGAGAGTAATTCAGTTCTCATGGCCATTTGACATTTCTCCAACTCAAGTCTTTCCTGGCCTCCTAATACAGTTTTCGGATCCGAATCCTCAATCTCATCATTAATTTCATCAGATACAGAAAAATAAAACATTTCATCAATATCCTCTATCTCATTTCTAACCCATAATTTCCCAGTGTAGGTATAACTTATAGAAATCACATGTTTTCTGTATTGTTTTCGTCTTATGGACGAATTTCACATGGTTCCTCTAAAACCTTTTGATTTATGTCTTTTGGACACTTTTCTTTGTGTGATTCATCTAGAATACTTTGGGGCATATTTCCTTATGTGGGTCTTTTGTGACCTTTTTATTTTGCTTTCTGACTTTCTTTTTTTTTTTTTAGGGAATCTTATTTTAAATCCAAAGGATCTACCTCACTTTAGCTGAACCCTCGTTTCATTCAATTTGTTTCCATCTATATGTTCTTCAGGAACATTGATTCTTGATTGAACATTTGTTGTGGGAACATATGATTTCGCTATTCTTTTTGTATCAGTAAACATATATGGTTGCCGATTTGCCATATTCTGCATGTATATAATTCCAGAATTTCCAGCTCTCTTTATTAGTAAGGGATCTAGGTGTACCAAAGATGGCGTACACCATGTAATATCTTTTGGAATCTCTTTAATTCATCCCTAACACTGGAAATTCAGCTTCATAAAAATGGCAATCGACAAAACGAGCCGTAAACATATCACCACTACGTGGTTCAAGTTACCGAATAATACTTGGTGACGTATACCCCACATAAATTCACAATCTCCTTTGTGACTCCATTTTTGTTCATTGCGGTGGGCAATAGGAACATATACCGCACATCCACAAACATGGAGATGGAATATATCTTGCTCTCAACTAGACAAAAATTGTAATGGGAAATGTTCATGCTATGCACTTGGTCTTAACTGGACCAATACCACAACATGTAATATAGCATGTCCCATACTGAATTTGGGAGTTTTGTTCTCAATATTAGCAGTCTTGCAATTAGTTGCAACCGTTTGATCAAGGACCCGACCATGCCATTTAGGGTATGTGTTGCGCGACTATTTTTCATGCAAACAAAAGGCACGACGAAGCTTTAAATTTATAAGCCCGTTTCCTAACAATTACACAATCCGCAAGTGAACAGATATGTCACTGTAGTACTTTGGGGTCGAACCACAATGAGCAAACCTTAGCTAGATATATCTAAGCATTGGGAATACACACTCAAGCCTAATATAAACAAATAAGGAAGGTTGAGTTTTGTTTTGGTTTTCTTAATAACGTATAAACTAAAGCACAGCAAGAAAGTAAAAACTTACATAAAGTCAATAAACTCAAATAAAGAAAGCAAACATAAGCTTAAAGATGCTAACTTGAAATGAACTATAAACTAAGATGATGGACCAAAAGATGTTATAATGGATCCACTTAGAAAGATGGTAATAATTGTATCAGATCAAGTTATTGAGAACAAATCCATGACCAAATGCAATACTAGCCTAATTCACTCTCATGCCAAGAGGTCATTTCCCTAACAATCGCATTTGCTCAACACTCGTTTGTTGCAAATGATAAATCAATTAAGAATCATTAATAGCAAGCCCATATAGTCACTAATAAATCTAGCAAACAACTCTCATTGGCTAGATTGAAATAGCAAGTATTTGGTTCTCTTAGGCATTTCATCGAACACCTCTCGGACAAGAAATGCATACAAGTCTAGATCTTAGTTAGCTATTCTAAAACTTAGCATTAAGCACACCAAATCCTTTGGAAACCTAAGATTAGCTATCCCTAACACCATATCACAACCTAATCTAAGTAGATCTAAACATCCTTGGTTCCATCAAAAGGACTACTCACACAACATAAAGAAAAAGAAAAGAGATGAAGAGAAAGAGATAGATTTCATAGACAAAGATAGATGTTTGATCCAAGATACAAACTTAAAAAAAGAGACTCTTTATCTTTTAGATCAAGAGAGAAAGCATAAAAACTCAATCTTGAAGAAGAAGAATATTTGTAAAAGTCTTGGATACATAAAACTAGGTCAAAGAGATATTTATAGGTGAAAGAAAGCTAATTTTCTCGTCAATGTTGACTGGCATCGACCCAAGGGAGGCTACCATCGACCTCTGGGTCGATGCTAGACGATGTTGGGCAGAAACACTGTCAAGGGAAGAAAGCAGTGACCCAATGTTGGCTGGCATCGACCTCTAGGTCGATGCTAGACCTCCTTGACAGTTTGTAGCTTTTGTCTTCTCCATTTGCTAGCCTCCTTTGATTTTATCTTCTTCCATTGCTTCTATCCTTCAAATCTCCTTAATTCTTTGACCTTTTTGTCTCTAGAATCTATCATTTCAAGCTCTCAAATTGATCTCCAAAGATTGTACCTACAAATGCAAAGAAGATGATATGCAAATGCAAAATGATCCTAAATTAGACTCTAGATTCAAACTTATGAATTCTAAGACTTATATGGAATATTTACAACCTAAATGCATCTAAAAAATTAAAGAAATGAGATTTAAAATGCATAAAAACCTATGTACATCAACTCCCCCGGACTTATCCTTTTTACTTGTCCTCAAGCAAACAACAAAGATCAAATCCGGAAGTGAGGTTTGAAAACGAGAATCCAAGCCAAAGTATGTCTAGAAATGCTTTCAACCCAATGTCCTAAAGAGTAGTATTATAGTGCATAAATCATGAATACTCAATGTACTTCTCCATACTTGTCACAAGAACTATCTCTAGGCACCTAAGTTAAATGTCCACATACCATCTTATCCACCTATCCCTTATCATTTAATTAAGCTTATGGCGTGCGGTCCTTACTTATGGGCAAGAAGTAAAAGGGGATGGATATTTAAAGAAGTGTTTAAAGGAGGTTTCACTCAATTTTTGATGGTGGTCTTCTCTCAAAAACAAGTAATGCAAGATATATGGAAAAATCAAGGTAGTAGCCGAACAACTTATGCATACAAAGCTATTGTTTCCACTATGCTACAAATCCTGATTCCCATTAATTAAATACACTACTTGGATGTGTTTCCTTCTTAAAGTTCTAGAGATCAAAACCCCACATGCTCTTTATTAGCAAGATTCTCAAGATTCCCCAATGAAATTAACAACTCCCTTTTTCGATTTTTTTGCTTAGCAAATCTTTTATAATTCTATCAAACCCTTTGTTCTTCTAGCAATTCTCTTAAATATTCTCTTTAAATTGGAGCCACTATCACTAAATCAAAAACTTTGAATCATTTTTCTTTTTCTTGAAAATTCACTAGTGACTCTCTTAACAATTCTTAATCCTTGAGACTTATGCTAGGAACTTAAAAGACTTTGGATCTCTTAGACTCTTTTCCTTAAATACTCTTTCCCTTATATTTTCTCATCTATGCTTGCAAAATATCTCAATCGATAACAACCTTCACAAGCTTTCTACACTGGACTCACCAAGAACAACTCCCACACCCATGTATATATTGAAAGACCCCTTCCTAAAATCTAGTTAAACTTAAAATGAGGTTAACTCTAAGGAAGCACTAGACTTTGTCGTTCAACTTCAATTTACACGAGTTTTTGCCCATGTGTGCATTTTCCAAAAGAGGTCTCAGATTCTAACAATAAGGAAGGTCTAAAAAGAAAGGTTTTGGGTTTCAAGGTGGGGAAACTACTCTTAAAATGAGAGTAGCCACTTGAGTTAAGAAGAGTGGTAAAATAAGGTCAAAACATAACTCAAGTGTTTAGTGTTTTACCATGGAAGAGTACTTCAAGACCATAAGCAAGAAAAACTAATTCCAATTAAGTTCACTTATATGGGATTGGCTTCAAATCCAATATGCTTCCATTTTCACAAAGAGCTTTGAGAAGCCAATTCAAAGCATGGATTTTCCAAATTTCTGAATGGTTCAAGCATCATAATATTACTAATGAGGACATTGAATTGTAAGCATGACTAAGTCTACTTACAAGGCAAGGTTCTCCATGTAAAATGCAATCATATATGCGCTAACCACCTAAGTATTCACAAATGGATGCAATCTATATGCAAATTTTTGAAAACAAATTGAAAATCTTTTTGGATTTTTGAATTTTTTTTTATTTTTTCTGTTTTTTTATAAGTCATAATTATCTACAATGCAAGACTCGATATGAAAAGAAAAGAAAACAACAAAACTCAAAATAGCATTAGTACCAAGCCCCTCCCCCGGACTTAAACTTCACCGTCTCGGTGAATTTTAAACCGTGAGAGTGACTCATTAGAAACGCATATATAAAACGAAAATACGCAATGGCATATACAAGGGATTGTAGGTGTACCTTGTGACAACTCATATGTATGAGTTTCTAGAGGAATCGATGGATGACTCTTCGTATGAAGTTCTTCGTGGATTCATTTCTTGCTCTAGCGGTTCAAATCTTGAGCATCATACTCTCATCTAACCTTAAGGTTTCTTTGACGGTCGATTTGCGTTGAAGATAAAAGTATTGCTTTTGTTTTTGTTCCGTCCATGTGGGGTATGATAATCGCATGACTCTTTGTGATGGTGCCATTAGTTTAGTGCCTACACTTAAGAATGTTAACAAAGTGAATACGAAAATTTAAAGAACACAATGAAACAAGCAAAAAAGATTTGGCTTTAAATCGAATAGAGCATTTAAGTGCAAATAATCACATGATTCGATTTTTAGCAATTCCCTAATGCTACATCATGATCCTAAATGCAATGTACTCATGCAAAACCAAAATGCCATCATTCGAAGACATATATTTTCGGCCATTAAAGTGTTCTAAGCAATAGTGAGCATTTGATTTTTCACTTCNCGGCCATTAAGGTGTTCTAAGCAATAGTGAGCATTTGATTTTTCACTTCCTAAACTTATGACTTTGTTTGATGCTTACTAAACTACCAAGTTCAAAATCCATTTGATACCATTTCAAGAACATTTCTAAATTTAGACATGTTGTGCACTTAATATAATATGCCCACATTAATAATCATGGATAAAACTCAAAGTAGTGATTGCAAGTATGCACAACAAACGAAGCATTTAAACAAACATCACAATGCAAGCTATGTAAGAATCAAAAATCAACTTTCCTTTTAACATTCCATAAAGATCGAAATTTTAAGAGATGAAGGACATCTCTAAAATTTCTCTAAAATTTCTCCTTATTAAGAAAGTGATACATGATTCTAAGCATATCTAGCACCCATTGCACATATGAACCAACTAATTCAAGTTTTCCCAAAAATTGAAAATTCAAGCACTATTCACTTCAAGAACACATTTTTGATTCATGCATTTCTAGTTGTTTCCGATTGATTATAACCATGAAACCTTCACAACTAAGCTCTTTCTACTTAAGAATCCCACAAAACATCAACAAATCTGTAACGTCCCTAACCCGATTAGGGAGTTAACCAACCAGTACAGGCCAAAACCATTCGCAAAACAATCAACTCCCACTTTAAACATCATCTCAAACCAGCCTGCAAAACAATTCCCAGACAAAAGAAAAGGGAAAGGGAGGGGTGAGTGACTTCCCGACAACAAGCCACTCAGTGAGAGAATATACTAAACTACTTCGCCTGAAAACTAGATTGGCCAATAGTTTAAACCTAAACTACAACCCTCAAAAAAGAACCTAGCGTGCTGATCAAGCGACTACCAAATTCACACATCAACATCAAGCAACAAACAAAACTCCGGCCTTGAGGTACTTACATTTCCCGTCCCAAGGCCTTGGCCTTGAGGTACTCACATTTCCCATCCCAAGGCCACCTCGCATGGGGGAACTCTCTTTCCCCACACACCCGAGGGTACTTCTCTTTCCCCCGGAGTCTCTCACACACAAGAAGCAACTCGCCGATTTAAAATGCAATACTTATCTCTTTCGCAATTCTTAGACAACGCCATATTATCCCTAATCCATCACTTTAGCAGTTCTAGGTTCTCATCAAACAATCACATCCATCTACCTATGCTCGACTTAGTGACCAAAAACACATTCGCACTTTAGGCGTATAGTAGTACATCTCAATACATAATACAAACAACATATTCATGTCGATTCATATAGCTCGACATTGGTTGGTTTAAACCTAGACTATCATCCTAATCTAGATTCCAAACTAGGTAACTTAGAATACGCCCTCACCTTAGCCAAGATGTCGGTTGCAGACCCACTGGCCAGTCTTTGACACAAGTCGAGCGCCGCCCCAAGTTGTCGAAGTAGTGGTTGAGCTTCCATCTCTTGGCCTCCTGCTCATCCTCTTCTTCTTCCAGCTTCCCTTTTCCTTTACGGTCCTCTATCTCCGCCGGTGCTTCCTACTCACCTGAAACTCGGGAGGTGGTGTCCCTCCTTGGCTGCTCCTGGATCTTAGACTCCCCCGGAGAATGGCCTGATGTCACCCCTCGAGTTCCTCCAGCAGCTTCATCAAAGAGTCAAACTCATCCTTGGTCTCTTCGGTACCAAGCTCTCCATCTCGAATCATTCGCAGTACCCAGATGTCCTCTTCCAGGCCGTTCAGTACTTTCGGACTTGGCGTCTCCCCCCTTTAGTAGATCTAGGGTTTTGATCCCCAAGAGACTTCTCCTCCAAGTTACCTTCTTCCTTAAGCTTCTTAGAACCTCCTAGGGTTAAGGTTTTCTCGACCTCTTCTCCTTCTTCTCCCTCCACCGCGACTGGCTTCCTCTCTCTCTCCCTCCTCACTGCCGATCTTCTCTCTCTCTCTCCCCTATGTCGCAGCCTCTCTCTCTCCTTCTCCTTCCTCCGCCATGACTTCCTCCTCTCTCTCTCTCTCTCTCTGTCGTGGTCTCCCCTCTCTTCTCTCTCTCGGCAGTGGCTCTCCTCTCACCTCCATTGGCCGCGACTTCTTCTTCTCCTCCCTCTCTCTCTTCTCTTCTCGGCTTTCTCCTCTCTCCCTCTTTCCCCCTCGGTGAAGTCTCCCTCTCTCTTCTCCTCCACCTTTGGCGACATCTCTCTCTCTCTCTCTTTCTATCTCTCTCCCGCGGCTCTCTCTCCTCTCTAGCTCTCTCTCTCTCTCTTTCTCTACAAGCAACAAGGAAGAAGAAGAAAAGAATAGGTTTTTAGGACTTTTGGTGGATTTAATCAATTTCTTGGGCCTTCCCAAAGCCCAAGACATTACAAAATCCTCATACCCATTAAAATAGAAAATTTCAAGGGAAATTAGGGGATTTCGAAGTTTTCATACCTTGTTCTTGATGTTGGAAGAGAGTGGAATGTAGAAAAGATCTTGAATGCAACAAAGAATAATCAAGATCTTGAGTTGCTATTACGGGAAGGGAGAAGATCTAAAAAGGGGAAGGAGATTGGTGGATAACATGTGACTCTATCTGTGAAACTAAAAAGTTGAATCATATAAGAAGAAAAAAGATTAGCGCCGGAAGCGTGACATCTACGGTGATCATCGGAAAGGAGAGGGCTACAACGAGCAAAGCTTCAGCAGATTCGAGAAGGTTACAGTGCATGAGTATACATGTTGGTATTTTTTTAGAAGGAAAATATGTGGTTGTGGAATAAGCCATGTAACTTAATATTTTTTTTTCACTATTATAAAACTTGGGCCAGGTTACTGTAACAAACAATTGGATTCATTCCCACTATCTTTGTATAACCCATTGGGCATAAACTAATGATAATCCCCTTATTTGGAGACAAGAAATTTTCAATTTCTGAGCATTTTATTTATTTTACGGGAATCAGCATTTAAATCATCTTTTTCTTTCAGACACGTAAAAAAAAACTCTATCTCTCTCTCGTTTCCTCACCGACTTATTGAAAGTTGTTTAACTTCCGGCCCGGTGGTCCTTGCACCGGCGCCGAGAGTCTCCAGGTTTCGTTTTTTGTTTGCTCTTTCCCCCTTTCGTCTCCCTCCTCTCCGGTCCAATATGCTCGTCAGTCCCTGGGGTCGGGGGTGGCTTTGGTTTCTTGGACTGTCAGGACAGGTCGGAAAATTGAATCTTCGCCGTGCTACTGGTGTGACGGCGAGGTCTGGAGAAGAAGTAGATGAAAGGATGGGTCGGATTTTCTTGTGAGATTCGAGGGCGAGCCGTCAGATCTGGTGTTTGTTTTGGGTCGATCTCTGCTTCTCGGAGGTGGAGGAGCTTCCCTTGTGTTAGGGCGAGGCCGAATTGTCTGCTTTATGCGTCTCCTTGCAATGTATTGGTTCATTCAAATCATCGATCTTTTTCCAAAGGTTTAATTTCAAATCTCCTTTTTCCTTTGTGTATGTGTGGTGAGAGAAGGTCTAGATTTGCTACGATAATCTAGAGGCTTGTATGTTCGTGCGTAAGGGAGGGTGGCTTGCTATTTGGTTAGATTGTGGCTTGGTCTTAGCGCTCGAACTTCTGGTCTTGTTGTAGAAAATTGCTTTGGATGAAGTTTCAGATTGAGGAGTTGTGTTGTCCCTTGTCTGAATCCAACAGGTCTGCGGATCCGGGTTTCTTAGTAAGGGATTGTGGAGCTTTGGCTCAATTGCGTTTGGTCATGGCGTATTCGGTCGTCAAACCTGCTTTACGTCGTCTACTTGGGTTGTGGAGAACCGTTTGCTCGTGGCTTTAACTAGTTGAAACAATATAAGGAGTAGCCTCTCTCATCTCAAATAATTTAGGCAAACATCGTTTTCCCGCTTATTTCTGCTTCCTATATCGTTAGCTTCACGCTTTTGAAGTTTTCTTTGCCGTTATATTTAGATTATTGTTGAGCATTTTCTATTACCTTCTTGGTTTTAGGTTTTCAGTACTTGTTGTTTGTACCATCTTTTGGCTCTAAGAAGTTTGTGTACCTCGCCGGCTTTTGGCTCTGGAAAAGTGGTTCACCTTTGCCAGCTAAGTGTAAAACTTTTCGAATTTAATAAAACTTTCTAGATGGAAAAAAAAAAATCATATTTTTCTTTTGTCACTACAAACATAAATATATGCACAGAAAGAAGCTCAAGTTATCATAATCACCTTGGCTCAGTTCAACCCAAACAATCACAATCGTAATCTTTTGTCAGTAAAGATCAAGAACGTCAAGTATCGAACGGTTACAAAGTGGACACGTTCTACGGTTCATCCAGATCTCTCTTGAGCATACTCTACAATACGTGTGTCCACATGGGATAAATGCCGCGCCTTTCTCTCTTCCCATACACACGCAACACACTGGATCATTACCCAACCACGCCATCTCATCATAACCGTCCGTTTCCGCTAGCAACTTCATCAACGATATCTTAGCAACTGGCGTTTCCATCGCGTGTTCGCCACGCGCCAGCCTCTCCTCCGCAAGAGCCTCCGCGAGGTTCCTTGTGCCACGTGTCAAACAATTAGGATCTGCAACCATACCCGGACCCGACGAGCCGACGTCCTGGGTTTGACCCGAATTTTCCTCGTCGTCGTCTTCGGCGAGAGGCGTCTCCGATTCTCCGAGATGAAAAGTGGGCCCACCACCACAACAGCCAACCCAATCCAATCCCAGCCGTCGTTTCAACGTTCTCCACTTGCTCATCGATCGATCTCCGCCGTCGATTCGATCATCCTCAAGCAAACTCAACATCATCGTCCTCCCACTTCTACTTACATCCGCCGATTCCCTGAGCAAATCGCCGAGTTGACTCATCGTGACTCGGACCCAAGAAAAAATAAAACCCAAAAGCGATAAATAAGTAACCGTTTCTTCGGATCTTCTTAAAATCAGCTCAAAATTCACGAGAAATATAAAAGCTTTACATGGCTCCAATCAATAAATGCAAAGGACTCTGGGTTCTTTTTTTCTGAGTTCTTTGAGTTATATGTTGATTTCAAAATTTGGATATAAAATAATTTAACTTATCCAGTGATATATTGATATTAAAATAGAGAAAACGACAGGATTAAGAGAAGAAAAGAAAAGAGAGCAATTAAACTGGTGGTGGGTACCACTCATAAGTAACGTATTATTTGGTAACGTATTATTTGACTTGCATTTTGTATTATAAGGAAAAGGAATCGCACGTATATTTCAATTTTTTATGATCTTATTATTATTGTTATGTTAGTATTTGTTACACCTAATTAGAGTTTTATTGGATGGTTTGCTTTTTTCGTTCTTAATACAAATTAATTGTCAATTACGGAAGCATCGATTGTTAAATGACTTGAAATCTTTGCTTCTTCAAACAAAACTTCTTATATTAATCAATTATTGAAGGCAATATTAATGAATTATTGAAGGCAAACTATTAAATAACTATGAATTATTGAAGGCAAACTATTAAATTTGTCGGTGTAAGGATATAATAATAGTCATTTGGGCCTTTGGACCTCTACAATTGCAAATTACATATTGAAGGGTCCAATTTGTTTTAAAATTCCTAAAATGCAGTTTGGTGTTTCTGAGTTTTTGTTTCATGAGATGCAAATATGTTTCAAATTTGATGTAGAGAGTCAGTCGTCCAAAAACTAAAAAACTTAATGACTGTGATTTATGGATTCTTGTTTATGAAATATGATTGAGTGCTCATAACTATCTGGCAGTTGGCTTATATTTCTTTTGATTTGGGTGGGGTTGCAAGATCACTAATGGCGCTTAAAACGCAAAGAGGTTTCTACTAAGGTCTTTGAGTTCAATACAACTTTTAGGATGAACAAACATGTTCGCTTGGTGATTGTAACTAAATCAGAGTACCACTTTGCCACAAAAAGGGAAGCTAGAGAGTGAAAGGGAACTAGATCGTGAGACACAATTCACAAGTTGCTGAAGAAGATAAGTGGTTGTTGCTGGAGTTGTTGGAACAAGTCACTGTTGTTTCACCAACTGGAACTGCTGATGTGGTAAAAGCTGAAAAAAGGAAAAACGTGGAATAAAAGGAATATACGAAAATTGGGTTTTTCCAGAGATATGTTGGTTGAATTAAAAGAGTTTCTAAACCCTAAATATAAAGGGTGAAAGATGATGCTTTTAGGGTTAGCCGAAAATACACAAAGAAGAGATTCATTGATTGAGATTCAGGGTTCATAGGCAAGTTGTGTTGCTTGTTGGAACAGAGTTTGTGTGTTGCAACAAACTGCTGTCGTGTTATAATTTAGATTGGTGTCGAGCTAAGGTGTTCTTAGTGTCGAGTAATTCCAAGTAGACAAGGTCTTGTTGTAAGATTGTCTATATAAATTCTATTTGTGTTTTGAGGACGTAGGCACATTGTCGAACCTCGTTAATTCTTGTGTGCATCGTTTATCTCTGCCTTTTCAATTGCTATCAGTGCGGGCATCCATAGAGAGTATAACTCAACAAACGGTTGATGATCTTGAGGAAAGAGATGAATGATGTACTACGAGATTTGATTTTATTCCAGAAAGTGTTTATTCTAGATCCAGATCATTATGGATATTGGAAGGTGAATATGAAGGCAATTTTAGAAAGTATTGATGAGAATGTGTGGACAGCAGTCGAGGACGACTATGAAGTTCCAAAAACAGTGGACAAAGATGGTAAAATTTCCATCAAACCAAAATCTAAGTGGACAAAGCATGAGAAGGGTATGTTGAGGTATAATGCAAAAGCCTTATCTACTATTTTTACTTATGTGAGTAAAAATCACTTCAAATTAATTCAAGGATGCACATCTGCGAAAGAGGCATGGGATAAACTTCAGATTATGTTTGAAGGAATCACACGCGTAAAAGCATCAAGAATTGACAGGCTAGCTTCATAGTTTGAGAACTTGAATATGGAAGAGCATGAAAGTGTTACCGACTTTAGCGCGAAGTTATGTTCTATTGCTAGTGAAGCGCAAGTACTTGGGAAGACGTATAAGGACAAAAAGCTTGTCAAAAAGCTGCTGTAAAGTTTGCCAAAGAGGTTTGAGTCCAAAAGGTGTCTATCGGAGTCTCGTTCAACACAGATGAGATCCGTTTTGATGAGATAGTGGGGATGTTACAAGATTATGAGATGGAGCTCAATGATAAAAAGGTAATTGTTGAGAATCCCACTGTGTTACATCAAGTTGTGGGTGATGATGATCTGAGACTACAAAAGATAGAGGAAACCATGAGCTCACTTGTGAAGATGGTTGAGAAATGTCTTGGGGAAGTTGGAAAAAATGCATAAAAAATCAGTTGTGATTGATCATAGTGCTTACATGAGGAAAACGAAACCACGTAGAACCTGGAGTGAGAGTGAAGAACATGAAGAAGAAGAGAATGATGACCTTGTAGCTTTTCCTGCGATTGTGAATCATGAAGAAGAAAGCGAAAAAAATAGCTTTAGACTCGACTGTTGGAACAGACACAAATTGTTCCAACACAAACAGTGAATCTGAGAGTGAACAAGACATTGATATGCAAGTGGAATTTCGAAAGTTGTTTGATAACTGGAAGCTGCTTTGTGCAGAGAAACTGAAGTTAGTTGAAGAGAAGTTGTCCTTGCAAGGCTTGAACGAGAAGCTAAAAGAAGTTCTATGTAAAGAAGAAGATAAAAGTCAGCTGTTGGAACGAGAATTGGCAGATACAAGAAAACAGATTCAGATGTTGAACAGTGAGACTAAAGATTTAGAAAAGATCTTATTAGTTGGAAGAGTTGGAAATTGCAACTATGGGCTTGGTTACAATGGAGAACAAAACTTCAAGAAGAGTGAGTTTGTTCGTGCTAGCACATCTCACCAAGTTCAGAACACGCAAGAGATTAAAGAAGATGGCATGAAAGTCAGTCAAGAAAACTTGCAACTAGTAAAAGAAAAGATGTTCTTAGAGAAAGAACTTAGCTTGGAGAAAGAAAAAAGTAAGATGTGTGAACAAGAACTTGTTGAGACTAAAAAGAAGACTCTTATGCACAACTGTGGCAGAAAAGATGTGGAAAAAGTCGTGACTATGAGAACAAACAGAAAGACCAATCATGGTCTTGGCTATCAAGGAGACATGTCTATGATCAAAACCAAATCTGTTGATTGTAGTCGTTGTAACAACTCATTTTCTGTTCCAACAGAGTTTCGAAAAGCCAAAAGTGCAGAAAAAGAAACTCGCACATGCTACTACTGTGGGAAATTTGGCCATATCAAGAAGTATTGCTACAGATTTATGGCAAAAGTGAAGAGGTTGCTGAGTAAGCAGAAGTATTATCCTTATTTTGGTGATAACTCTCGAGTTTTTGTGAGAAAAACAGATTTGTATGATGAAGAGGTAGTAGCTTACACTTCATTGAGCACAATTGAGAGTCAATCATGTTATGAAAATCATGGATGCTCCAAGTGTATGAATGACAATCGAAAGCTTGATCTAACAAATCATATGAGTATGGAGAAAGGTAACGATTATCTTGAGGATCTTCAAGATAAGAAGCTGAAAGTCAAACCTTTTGGTATGCAGAATTCACATGTCGACAGTCTATTGGGACAGGTTAATGTGTGTTCCAGCGAGTCTGCTAGATCTATGATGAGTAGCACGTTAATGTCGACGAAGGATGAAGTAGAGCTACCTCAAGTCACGTCTAAGATTACTCACTTGGAATCACTGAAGCCTGTGATTTAGTTTGTGTGGAGAATTTTGGGTCTCAAGAAGAGTGACTCATATCAAAATTTGAGTGATTTTGGTAATATGAACATGATAAGAACCATAAAGAAGAGAGATGGTGTGTCAATGAAAAAATCTGAGTCTGCGATGCTGCTATCAACATAGCTGATGTTTAAGATGTGTTTTTGAATGAATTATGCCACTCAAGCAGGGGGAGAATGAAAGGTTATGGCGGTTGGAAGTTTTCAGATTGACGCTTCAAAGCAAAGAGAAGAAGAAGACAAGGAATTAAGGGGGGAGCTTGTTGAAGCAAGCATGAGTTGTTGAAAGAAGCTTGAGTTGAAAAATTCAATCAAAAAGGGGGAGATTGAAAGGGAACTAGATCGTGAGACGCAATTCAAAAGTTGCTGAAGAAGATAAGTGGTTGTTGCAGGAGCTGTTGGAACAAGTCATTGTTGTTTCACCAACTGGAGCTGCTGATGTGGCAAAAGCTGAAAAAAAGAAAAACGTGGAATAAAAGGAATATACGAAAATTGGGTATTTCCAGATATATGTTGGTTAAGTTAAAAGATTTTCTAAACCCTAAATATAAAGGGTGAAAGAGGATGCTTTTAGGGTTAGCCAAAAATACACAAAGAAGAGATTCATTGATTGAGATTCGGGGTTCATACGCAAGCTGCATTGCTTGTTGGAACAGAGTCTGTGTGTTGCAACAGACTGCTGTATTGTTAGAATTTAGATTGGTGTCGAGCTAAGGTGTTCTTANATGTTCTTAGTGTCAAGTAATTCCAAGTAAACAAGGTCTTGTTGTAAGATTGTCTATTTAAATTCTATTTGTGTTTTGAAGATGTAGAGAATAAACATAAAGGGAAGCTAGAGAGAGCTGGAAGGGTCTTAACAATTCAAGAACCATCATCAAGAAGGAAATTAATTTAAAAAGTCCCAAAATCAAGGAGGTTTTGGATCTAAGTTTAGAACTTCTTTCATTACCCAAAATTTTTTAAATTTTTTTATCAACAAAATCATTTAATTAAAATACTCTCCGATTGGTAACCCAATCAAGAGGAAAAGAGTTTACAGAGGAAATATCTCTCGAGCAAGACCTGATATCACGTGCTAAACAGTCTGCTTTTGAGTTTAACGAACGCAGAATTAACGAAATATTAAACAAAGGAAACAATAAACGAAAGGTGCAAAAATCATCAATAATTTTTGAGAAAGCCTGCCACTCTTCAAGTGTCTGGATAATGGATATTAGCCATGCGAAATTCGTCTCAGAGTCCTGACAATCTATCCTTCTTGTGCAATACTCATTGCCCCAAGAAGAGCTTTCATCTTACGGTGCGAAGGTGTTGAGCTCTATTTTGTGCTTTTAGCTCTAAGCATAAACATCTCGCCTTATGGATTCTCACATACTCATCCCAATCCTAACCGTGGATCACTCTTCTTCCAAGAGCTATCCACTATACATCGTGGTTTCGAGTTATCTCCTCATAAGTCGTCAACCATCTGAGTGCTCACTCCTAGCATGTTCAATTATACTTTCAGTCTCCGGTTCTATCCCTTGAAAAACTTTATTATTCTTTGCTTTCTATAAAAACCATGTAGTCCAAATAAAAATCACAGTAGAATCAGTATGCTCTAACCCCTTAGGAATTTCTAGAAAAGGAAATCGATGTTTGCAAACACCGAATTTTTAGGAAATCTTGAATTTATAATCGAACCATAGAATAAATTTCATACTCTTAATGAATTAGGACATTCAAAGTATACATGATTAACAATTTCTTCAAATAAGCCGCATCGTTTACAAATAATATCATACATAACCCCTCGCTGCGAAATTCGTGCTGAAACTTCCAGAACATCTAAAAGTACCTTCCATACAAAATGCTTAATAGTTAGAGGACAATCCAAATTTCATACATGAGATTTTAGGATATTGATGATTAGACCTCCTCAATTTGACCATTTCAACCTCATAAGATCCAAAAGACGATAGTCCGGTTAGACTGTATACTTCCCGGATGTACTAAAATGTCGGAGTAAAATATCTCTTTTAATTGTCCTACTCGGTTGAATTCCTCTAATAAGCGCAATGTCATCCGGGTCCATGAGCTCATGAATAATTAGTGTGTGCCAATAAAATATTGGACCTTAAGATTAGGGTGAATTCTACTTCCCCTACCTCTTGTCGGCCGTAGAAAAACATTTGGTAACCACGGGTCGAGCCAGAATGAAATTTCTGGTCCCGAACTAATACAATTTCATGTACCTTACCTTAATAATTCTTGCATTGAGAAAATACTTCTCCACCCAAAAGATGGAGAGCGAGGTTTTTTCCGCAAATAATAGGTATAGTTTCCTAAAGTATCTTCCCTTGAAAACCCTTGCTACCAACGAGTTGGGGAATTGATATATTCTCCAAAGTTTTTTGGCCAGTAGAGATGAGTTAAAAGTCTTCAAATCTCAAAAACCCAAACCGCCCTCTTTTTTTGAGGTGCATAAATTATCCCATGCAATCCAATAAAAACCGCAGTTACATCCATTAGAACTCCATCAAAATTTGGAAATAACGCCAGTTATTTTTAAGATTAACTATTGGGTAATCGAAGCATGACATGACATAAGTCGGTAAAGCAAGAGAAACTGAGTGAATCAAAATATCTTTCCCACCTTTCAAAAGAAATTTGGATGTCCATCCATTTATCCGATTATTCAAACCCTACTTTATATAGTTAAATATTTTACTTTTAGAACCACCTAAACTTTCAGGGATGCCTACATAATCACCCATCCCACCATTTTTAACAATGATCGACATATTTTTCATGTGATCATTTGTTTGTTTGGGCACATTTTTCCCTAATAGCACCGTTGATTTATCAAAATTTATAACCTGCCCCGATGCCCTCCCATAATTCCATAAAATATCCAAAATTGAGTGTCACTGAGCTTCCTTTGCTTTACAGAAAAGCATGTTGTCATCTGCAAACAACAAATGGGTTATTGATGGACTATTTATCGCTAGTTGAATACCTTTAGTGCCATAGTCACTTCTTCTTATCTCAGATTTTCCAACACTACTTCCGTACAAAAATAAAAAAAAAACATGGAGAGAGCGGTCCCCTTGTATTAAAATTCTTTGAGGTCTGATGTCTCCTTTTGAATCGTCTTTTATGAGCACTTTATAAGACACAGACCTAACACACCAAATAATCCATGAAACCCATTTTTGTCGAATCCTAATCGCCTTAGAACCGCCTCTAGAAAAAGTCATTCAATGCGACCATATGCTTTTCTCATATCTGTTTTGATAGCCATGTTATCATACCTAAATGTGTGGTGAGTGCGTAATGCATGAAACGTTTCCTAAGCAATCAAAATATTATTAGATATCAGTCGTCCCAAGATGAAATCATATTGAGTCTCTGAAACCAATTTTGGGAGTATCTTTTTCAACCTCAAGCATAAAACTTTGGATATTACTTTATAACTCACATTACATAGAATAATTGGTCTAAACTCTACCATCCTGTTTGGCTTATTTGTCTTTGATATTAGATAGATATTGGTCGCATTGAGAAGGTCATCAAATTGACCAGTACGAAAGAAATTTCTTACTAGTGTCACCAAATCCTCCTTTAGTGATCTGATGTGCTGAAAGTTTTATCCCGAAAATAGCACATTGCTGCAAGTGCACAACGGTTGTGGTAGTACTTAGGGATCGTTCCACAAGGACCAAGAACCACACTACGAGTTTATGAGAATTGAATTAAGATAAAGCAAAACTAATGAGGTCTTGTTTTTGAGATATGATGCACAAAATTAACAGTAAATTAAATTAAAATTAGCAAGTAAACAATATCAAATTATCAACAAGAGAAAGCATTGGGCATTGGGAAAATTTTAGGTTATCAAGGATCGAATAAAGCAGATAAATAGATCGATAAATTCAATAGGTTTTTCCTAGAACTTGAATCATGTAAGGATAATCAATCTACTTCCGCAGTATAAATTATTGAAGTCTAAACAACCTAAATTATTCAGGTCCCGTTGGTAATTAAGTGAATAAACAAACATAAAGTTCAGACTCGATAGTTCACAAAATCTCGGTAAAATAACTCCCAAGAAGACCGACGTTTTTGCTCATCCAGATTAAGCAAGTCAGTTTAACAACACTTTCGGTGAGTAAATCAATCTTGAATGACAGTAGTTAGATGGTCAATCAAGCAACAATCATCAATTAACAATCTAGATGAAGAACCCTACGGAAATAACCAAATCTAACAACCTAACAATCAGTCCATAAACCCCTTTCAAAACCCTTAAACCCAACACGTAAACTACTCAAAATCATCATAACAGTGGGTATGCACGAGATATAAGTAAAAACATCAATTAATTAAGAGCAAAATGGTTGAGAAACTTAGCAATATCGATTATAAAGTGAGATCTTCTCCTTGGAAGGTCTTGAAATCAAATATCTTTAAGAAAAAGGTATGGAATGAGTCCTCTGCCTCCTAAGGTCTATGTCTCTCTAAAATTCGTGGCTCTTATGTCAAAAATGGCTAAAGACAAGTATTTATAGTATTAGGTGAAGAAAAGTCGGTTTAGGTTATGTTCAGGTCGAGATTGGGTTGAGAATAGTTTAGGGGTGATTTGGCCCAGATCGGTGCTAGAATGTTCGCCAACAAGTCAGGGAGATTTGTGGTACTGGTTGGTGCTTCATTTTTGTCAAAGCCCAGTCGCAGCTCACTTTTGGGCACATTCCAGTTTCAGGACAGACAAACCAGTCTTCACTAAAACGCTTATAACTTTGAATCCAAAGATCCAATTGCCTTGAAAGCAACTACATTTGAAATATAACTCAAAATAATAGTTTATATCCATATTTCAATAAATTACATTGAGTGTAAGGTCATCATCTAAGATGATCTTTCAGATGCATGAAAATTGTCCAAAAACTGACTTTTGCTCAAAATGAGTGCAAATTGTTCCAAAATGCATTGTTCGACATGAAATGACTTTTAACACTATAAATACAAGAAAAATATCATTTGTGATTAATAAAAACATAAAAATATCTAAAATGAATAAAAATCTAAGGTAAAAACATCTAAAAATATGGTTTATCATGATCCCCAAAAACGCTGGAAAAAAACGGTCATACCATCAGGGCCCGAAGTTTTTTCCAGATAAATTGCAAACAAAGCCGACCTAACCTCATTATCCGTTTTGTCTCTTGTCAATGAAGAGTCATAGTCTTTGTCACAATCGAAAACACATGTTCAAGTACTGTCGTAATGTCTCCAATATCGGACGTATTAAATAAATCATTAAAATAATGCATCACAATTATTTTGAAACCTTCCTATGATTCTTCCCACTACTCATTTGAGTTGAATAAGCATGTTAACCTATTATGCGCTCTACGTTGTAATGGAAAAAGCTCTGTATTTTTATCCTCCCTCTTTTAATCATAAGTTCCTACTTTTCTGTCTCCAATAAATATCATATGCCTTTTAAGCCTCTTTTAACTTTCTTTAGTCATGTTAATTTCATTATGAGACATCGAATCATCATTTTGGGCATCTTCAAAAGCCCTCTTTAAGACCGCAATATTTGCTTGTCCCAACGGAATATTTTGTTTTCTCCAACGCAAGATCACATCCCTACAGTTTCTAATTTTATCCACAAAAATCGGATTTTGGAAATTCCTAGTCCTTTTCCAAATTGTTTCAACTACTTCTTGTAAACCTTCTTTATCAACCCACTTTTTATCAAATAAAAATTGTTTTGATAAATTTTGGGATCTCGACTCAGAGGTGAGAAGAATCGGTCGGTAGTCTGAACCAATCATTTCCAGATATTCCACCTTTGACCTGGAAAATAGTATCTACTAATCCTCATTACCAACCGCTCTATCCAATTTACATCGAATATTTTGTTTGTTATTGGTTCCATTCCACGATAGGACGTTCCATCATACCACAATGTCGAAACATCGACTTAAACGGTACGAAAGATCCCGCCAAGTGCATACTTCCACCTTTTTTCTCATGATTGCCAGTTAATTTATTGAAATCTCCGATCATTACTAACAGTTTCGCTCTTTGGGACCCAATTGTCGATGATTTTTCCCAAGCAAAGTGTCTATTTTTGACAACTAGATCCCCATTTATAAATGAAATAAATACTTTTTGCCGTTGAAAGATGCACTCACATCAATAATAGGATTATTCTCATAAAGAGCATTTAAATTTATTTCATTATAATAAAACAAAATCAATCCACCACTAGAAGCACGCGGTTCAATTGTACATAAATTATTAAAATCGAAATAAAATTTATATGATGAGTCACCCTTATGCTCCTCCAAATGTTTCTCCTTCGGAACCGTAGTACCCATATTAGCCGTAAGAGCCTTCTCAGTAACTTGGTATAGAGGCTTTGGCCAAATAGAGTGGCTGCTGCCTGAAGTTTTTCGACCACCACCATCCACTGTTGGAACTTCTTTGTAGTAAGACCGTGAATACATGTCTCGCTGTCCACCAAGCCTATTACTCTATGATAAGTCGTGCCCTCATTTCTCTTACCCTCCCAAGCAAAGTGGTGTCCATGTTCTTGCCCTTTATTAGCCATTTTTTAATGTCCTCCATCTCTCTGAGATGATACCGCATCCTTATTATCACTTGTACTCATATCCAGAACACTTTTCACTAGTAAATGTATATGCTCATCCCACTCAGCCCTTGCCCAAGTAGAATTGGCCATGATTGTAGCATGGTCTCTTTGATCGGATCTGTTTGATGTCCCGCTGATCAAGTCCAGAAAAAATTCAGTTGCGTGAGTAAGTTTATGGTATAAAACCAGCTTTTCATACTTCAGTTTAACCTTGATCTCCTCACCATAAACGAAAGGCACCACTGTAACAAAATTCAATGGTTTAAAACCATTGACTGTCACACAAACGATTATGGATTACCCATCAATATCCGGACCTTTCCAACAACATTACCTATAGCTCTAACAATTTCATCTTCCCATAGATGAAGAGGAATATCCGATACTTTTATCCAGAACATAATATCTTATGGGTATTGAGGGTGCACCACTGATGTAGATAGGTTTTAACGCATGTTAGAATTTATTTCTTTCCTCTTTTAGATGAATTTAGTTTGTAAATATTGCATTTAAGTCTTAGAATGCATTAGTTTGAGTCTAGAGTCTAGTTTAGGCATATCTTGCATTTGCATGCATTTTCTTTGCATTTGTAGGTACAACCTTAGAGAGCACTTTAAGAGCTTGAGATGATAGATTCTAGGAGCCAAAAAGACGAAGAATCAAAGGGATTTAAAGGCTAGAAGCAGTGGGAGAAGATGGGATCAAACAAGATGTCAAAGAGGAGCAAGAGGCCATCAAAACTGCCCAAAGGGAGCTCCCATCGACCATCTGGTCGATGGCCAGCAACCTAGGGTCGATGGCCAACGACCTAGGTAGTAAATGGCGCTCCCTCTGCTGGAGGTTACCAGCCATCAACCCTGGGTTGGCTCCCATCGTCCAGATGGGTCGATGGATGACAACCTTAGCCTTATAAATGCCCTTCTTCACCCTATAAATACCCTTTAACCTATTTTTATGAGTGTATTCCATTTCTAAAACAAGAACACACTTTTATAACTTTCAAGATTGTATTTTCTCTTAATCTTTAAGATCAAGAGCCTCTCTTTTAAGTTTGGATCTTGGATCAAACTCTATCTTTATCTATGAAATCTATCTCTTTATCTTCATCTCTTTCTCTCTTTCCTCATATGATGTGTGAGTAATCTTTTTGATGGAACCATGGATGTTAAGATCTACTTAGATTAGGTTGTGATATTGTGTTAGGGATGACTAATATTAAGTTTCCTAAGGATTTGGTGTGCTTAATGCTAGGTTTTAGAGTAGCTAACTAAGATCTAGACTTGTATGCATTTTATCGCCCGAGAGG